>JACEII010000232.1:1801-105955 GCA_014332785.1 Antheraea mylitta | reverse complement strand
TCGACAACTGTGCAGTACTGTCATATCGATATCGGTCTGCATGCCTCTCAGCTACTGGCTGATACCGAAATGCACAAAACTAAGATACAGGCACTGTGATAGGTATTTCACTATATGCATGCTGCTACCTAGTCGGGTATTGATTTGTTTTTGTTCGAACTGTCTAAAGCTGTGCGCCTGACGCTATAAAGCGTCACTTAAGAGCTGTTAAGATCTAAGTATCTTAACATATGACAATAATCTCAAGAGTGCTAAATTGACCGAAACTTAGCATTTCACTATTCACCTTGTAATTCACGATTTGACCTAAGCTACTTAAGCAAGGTAACTAGGGTATCTATTGATCGTCACTATCTTGCTTAATTACCAAATATCCATAGAAGAAGAATCCATATAACCCGATTTTCATCGGTTTCCTCTTAAGAATTGGCATATCACCTGAGTACTTAGTGACAAATGTAAGCCAAAGGTAATTAGGTATTTTTGATTGTCATGCACTTACTGTATTAGACTTAATTTGACGCCTAGATATGTATAATAGCGTCAATTCAAAGTGAAAAATTACTATGTTCGAAATTTATTTGACGCCTACCAAATTTTAAACCGGTGGTAGTTTTTGACGTTCATAAGCGCCATATTAGTGCCTAAACTGAATAAAAAAAAATAGAATCAAGTTAAATTCCATCGTCTCGTGCATATACTTCTGCATCGTTGACACTTTCTAACAGCTATGTTTCACAAATGTTAATGACATCTTAGTTGTTGTTTAATAAACCTAACCGAAAGTCTACTATTTTACCTCAAATACTACGAGCGTTTTGAAAAAACACTGTAAGGTTTTGTTCCATTGTTGTAGATGTAGACAGATAACTGTTAAATTTGTTAAACTTAGTTTCGGCTGCAAATGTCGATATAATAGATTTTCGAATACAGGAAAAATAAACGTGCAACATATTAGACGTGTTTTGTGTAATGATGTCTGTTGTTATGATTGATGTAGTGTGACTGTTACTGGGGACTGTTAGTCATGATTTCCAATGTTGATGCTAGATTTCTATTCACGGGCTTGGTCAATCATTAATGTAAATTGTAGAGTAATTGAATTTTTTTCACACAGATTTGTTACGTGGTGTATTACGCGTTGCACAAGGTATCTTCATATATATCTTCATTGGTCATCTTCAGTTTAAGAGATTTAGATATGGATTCTAGTATTTCATTAAGGTTTTCGGTTTTTTTTCTGGAGTACCATGAATATTCACGCCAATACATCTAGTGCGCTGTTCTCTTTTATTCAGGTCTATTTTTAAGGAATCCAAAATTCTAATGATATAACAGCCCAGCGCTTCATTCTACTCGCTACCATCACTAGAATAGAATTATCAGACTAGTCTCTGTCCGCAAGTTTGTTCGCGTGGAATAGTTACCTTACGTTAACACTAAAACGCAGCGGAAGTCTCAAGAGGAAAATCGATGAATTGTGTTTGTTCAACATGGCCGTTAGTCGACGTAAAATCTGCGACAGTTGCACCATACAGGTTCCGCATTTTATTGTTTCTTTTTATTATTTTGACAGTACAATTGTGTTACCAATTAAACCCCGTAAGCGGCTGAATATAAAAGTTCTCCCTAGAAAGGTGGATAGCGCCAACAAATGGCGGCTGACTGTGAACGTCGGGAAGACGCAGGCCTTCCAGCCGAGACATACCAAATATCCAGCCCCCCCTCTCACACTCCAGGGGCATTCCCTCCCTTGGAGGTCGAAGGTGAAATACCTCGGAGTTACTATTGATAGGGGGTTGACGTTTCGCAAGCACATAGAAGGCATCATCGCACAGACTAGGGAGGCGAGGAGAGTGCTGTATCCGGTGTTTTCCTCAAGGCTACCCTTTCGCACCAAACTAGACCTCTATAAGACGTACGTGAGATCACGTCTCACGTACGCAGCTCCGGCTTGGTTCGGTTGCGCTTCAGAATACCTTAAGCGCAGATTACGAGCCCAACAAAGCCAGACGTTGAGAACGATTGTCGGGGCCCCACGATACGTGAGAAACTCGACGATCGCTCGCGATCTGAAAATAGAGAGCCTATATGATTTTATTAGCAGCCTCGCCTCGAACATGTTTCGAAGGGCAGATACATCGGCGTGGACACACCTCCGAAATATAGCGCCACTACACGCACGACTACCTGACGAAGACAACCTCGTTAAAAAACGTACAAAACAACAGGCGCGAACACTCGCTCGCTCGTCTGAGCTTGAGTGACAGGGCGCGCCGCCGAAACCCTTAAGATGTCTTGCATTAAAGCATCGCTATAGACACGCCCTTATATGAGGGTGGCGAACAATTTCCACCGCAGAAGGGGCAACCCTTGAACGGTATTCCCCGCACTAGGAACAGGTGCGAGAAGAAAGCAGCAGCAGTGGATAGCGCAAAAAATCAGTAAATTTGAATACCTTTGCCTATACGTAGTTTGAAATCCAGTGTTGATAATAGAGTTGTACTAGCCTATCTCGATTATTATTATTTTGTAGTTCTACTGTTACAGAATAATTTAGTTGTAATAAGTATGTAAGGATATAATGCATTGGTAGAGTTGGTTGCCTAGACGTGTTTTGTAGTTTTGGTTATTTCTTTTATATGAACGCTATATAATTACACTAATATAATAAACGATAGTTTGGATGTTTGTTTCTCTATAATTCGATAACCACTGTACCATGTTACTACTTTTTATCCCGGAAAATATTAGATTTCTGTAGGAATATCAAAAAATTACCGTGAACGCGTACGATAGCTAGTAAAAAATAGAATTGTGTAAAATAGAATATATATTTATTTAAATATATATCTATATTATAATACATTTATATGGGATTAATAGGTAAATTGTAACGCAACGTCTGAGCGGATGTTGTAGGGCTCTATGGTGTGAAGTTTCTAAGATGGCGATGAAAACTGTGCACAACATAAGACGAGACGTGTTTAAAATGAATAATAAAGTGTTGTAGACATTTGTGTGTAGAACAAAGTGTAAAAATACTTGTCTGGGTTTAATTTCATCCCACATTTATATTTATTACAATTTTTTACCGAAGGGCAAATAATTTCCAAAACATTTAGCACATTCAGCTCTTGCGCCACGTTCGGCTTCTTGCATTCTTCTTATGCTATTTTTTTATTTATTATTAGGAATTTCATTTCATTTAAGTATTGCTAAAACAATCAATAAATTGCAAATTCTTGGAAGTAAACTTAGGCCAAGACTCGGCACGGTTGGTGTGGTTATTATTATGAAATTATTATTAAAAAAAATAGTTAACAGCGAGAATGAATAAGGCGACCAATACACGAATAGGAAATTGAAGAAGATTACTCAGTAGAAGTATTGAATTTTGTAATTAAATTTCCTATTCTTTTTCTTTTATAAATAGCTTTCTATAATTTATTTGTATTATTTTATAGTTTTATTCATTTAGTTATTATAAATTTGACTGTCGATAATATACCAATACCACATCCCTAGTGTTAAAGGATTTTTTTTAAATTCAGATAAATCCAGATGTATTAAATCAAAAGTGTATAAATCCACACGGAGTTTTTTCAAAGATGGATAAGTTCCATGCCGTTTTATCGAATGAAGATAAATCCAATCTAAATATTAGTTTGTAAAAGAATGAATAGTTTTAATACTGTATTTGCTGAACAGGATCGTTTTTTTTTTCACAATTGTTGACATAATAATCCAATATTAACTTAAAATCATCGAATTAAGATTACTATCACTTTTTTTTAATATCTCTTAAGAGAGTAGAATGTATTTATCCGTGTTCGAAGTTAAGCGACACATATTCCCTATTTGCTATTAAAATACCTGTATGTCATCTAATCTATTGAGAATTTATATTATAAAATGTGAAGTTGATACCGTTTACTTATTAAAATGAGTGAAAATAAAACACGAAGAAAATACATAAGTCTTATTTGATGCATACAGCAAACTATCCGAACAAAAAAAGAAACACCGTTAATTACTCTGGCGCGTTTGTAGTTTCTAACGAGAGATCGGGTGTTGGCGTATTTTCTGATGTGGGATCTGTTGAAGGCACTGAATTAGTTTCTGACGAGAGGTCAGGTGATGGTTCCGACCTATTTTCTATTGTGGGATCTGTCGTAGGATCTGTTGAAGGCACTGAAGTGGTTTCTGACGATGTATCGGGTGACGTTGCCGACGTTTCTTCTGATGTAGGATTTGTCGTAGGATCTATTGAAGGCGCTGAAATAGTTTCTGACGAGATATCGGGAGATGGTGCCGACGTTTCTTCTGATGTGGGTTCTGTCGTAGGATCTGTTGAAGGCGCTGAAATAGTTTCTGACGATATATCGGGTGACGGTGCCGACGTATCTTCTGAGATGGGATCTGGCGTAGTATCTGTTGGTGAGACTGTCGTAGTTTCTGACGAGAGATTGGGTGATGGTGCTGGTATATTTTCTGACGAAGACACAGGTGTACTATCCGACGAAGGCCCTGTCGTAATTTCAGGCGTCGTGGGTTCTAACTCGGATGAAAGCTCTGTTGAGGAACTATCGTTAGGCTCTACTGGTGCCGCGCTCACTGTAGCGAGACCCAAGCAAGAAAAAATCACCATCAAACACAGAAGTACCTGAAATATAAATGATGGGTTGAAAAAATCATATCCATTAGTAATATAATAGTGCAGACGGTGGAATTTTGCATGGTGGTAGGGCTTTTTCTAAGTCCACCTGACTAACTACCACACTGAAGTTGAGTTGGTGTGTTTCGGCAGCTGTTCTTGAGAGCCAGTGTCCTATGTATAGTGTGTTTGCCATCTTAGACCACATCGCCATTTAACATCCGATGAGATTAGAGAGAGTTGCTCAAACCTACAAAATATAAAAAGGCGGAATAAAATTGCATGTGATTCTCAAAACATAGTTACAAATCAACTTGGACGTGAGCACTATAAACGCAAAGTAAAATCACATGGCGTGGTCTAGCAAGAGCCAGTACTAAGTTTTCCTATAACATAGGGTCCTTCAAGCGTAACGTGAAGAGACATTTACGCAGGCCGGCATGACAACGGCGTCCGCCGAGGTATAGCGTGTCTCTTGGTGGTCGCCATTGTTTTTGGATTATACTGTGCTCACCATCAGGCACTGTGCAGTCACTTTGCTGAGCTACAATAAAAAAAAGTTTTTTTCTCGAACTGACTACGCTATTGACCAAGCAAGCTTCACTGAACTACTAAGGCGAGCGCTTAAGGCACTCAGCCGATTTTATTTAGACAACTAGCTCAAGGATGCACGGCATACCTCGGCTTGAGCTGTCGCCTGTTACATGCAATTCGCGACTTATCTTAGTTAACCTAGCTAACTAACTATTCATATATGTATGAGTTGTTGAAACATATATGTGTACCAAGCATACATATCTCAAAAACTCTAACGTATATTTCTTAAGGATTTCTACTTCGGAGTTTTTTCAGTTCGATAAGGGAAAAAATAAACTCTTCCACTTTTATTTGTAAGCGTGTAGGCATGCACGTGTGTGGGGGTGATCGTGTAGTCTTGTAGCAGTGATGTATATTTTTATATCACTGTATCGCGCAAGTACTAAGTTTCGGTGCGCTAATACTCGACGCTAATCAATCAACACTATATACAATAGTACAATTACACTTTACCCCTTTCCAACCACTTGTATTCATTTTGACAGCTGATGGAGACTGCTTCAGTTCAGAGCTTCGTGTCTTGCCGATGTGACGTGATTACGATTTGAAATAACGTCTTATACCAGCTGTTATTTATACTATGCACTTACTGTAATTAATGAACGTATTCAAACTAGGCAGATGTGTGAATTCACTAATGAGTATTTGTAAAAGTAAAGTTTCATTAACACACCAGATTCTGCACGGTTATACAATATATATGTTCTCCTGATAATGTACAACATAGAAGCCGTATCATATCCAAATACAATTTTTTTTTATACAATTTATTTATTTATTTATCATTAACTTTAACATTTACATTGTTACTAAGATTTACATTGTTACATTTACATTTATTTATTGGAACTTAACAACTTAGAACTTTAAACAATTTGCAGAATATGATAAATGACCGATATCAGCTGCATTAGTTATCTATATGTATGATAGGACAGTTACATGATAAGCAGTCAGAATGTATGGGGCGATAGGCTGAGATGTAATTCTAGGCGCAAATGTAATAAACTTAGTTTCGTTTACGTTTAGTGTTAATATAATAGCCGATAGCCACTTCATAACTACATGTAAAGCAAATTCAGCGTGTGAACGAGTTTCAGACCAATTGGTGCCCCTAACAATTATTGCTGTATCGTCAGCATAAGTTATGATATTTGCGTTAGTAATAGAGAGCTCACAAAGCTCACAATATATAAAAATATATAAAAATTCAGTGTATGTTCGTCCATGATGAACTCCGAAACTACTCAACCGCCCTCCATGAAAATTGACATTTATGTATAATTTAACCCAACTTAAGAGATAGGATATTTACATTTTGATGAATTGCCTAAATATTTTTAATTACAAAATAAATGTTTGTTAATGTTGATTATTGTTCCTAATTCCAAATTTCATTAGTCTCGAAAAGATGGCGCCTCAAATTACTTTGTTGACAGAAAACTGTGAGACCAACTGTTATAGATGGCGCCTCATTTTAATTTTACATTTCTTTTTCATCTCCAGATTATTTTATGGTGCATGTGTCCTGTTAATCTATTTACTATGTAAACTCGCTTTTTCTGCATGAAGTTTCTAGACAGGTTACCCATTATACCAAAAACTTTATCATAATTTTAATTCAACATGTAATAACTGATCTACAGCAATACGTGGCCATGTCGGCTAGTCTATACTGATATTATAAAGTATAGTTTGAGAGTTTGTGACGTTGTGACATTGTAGGGGGTAATCTCAGGCACTACCAGCCCGATTTGAATATTTTTTCAGTGTTATATAGCTCATTTATCTAGATAGGTTATAGGCTGTATATCGTAACGAAAATGCCAATAGGAAATTGTGCACAAATGAAAAATGTTCCCAGATCGTGATTTTTTTCCTTTTGCGAGCTTCTGCTGCATGTTAGCGTTAGCTCAGAGTAACTATCATTACGCGGACGAGGTCGCGTGCAGAGGCTATCAAATATAAAATTAGTGCCAGAAAAGTTGAGGGGTAATAGGTCAGCACGGCATATCATAAGGAGAGATAAAAACTATGTAACTAGAAAAGTTTTAAGCATGAAGATGGACGATTAGCTAAAAATTTGAGCTATAATTTTATCTCCCTATGCTACTTAAAAAAAACGAATAACAAAAAAAAACAATACGTCGAGTTCCCCCGTTGTCGATCTGTATAAAGTCCAGCACATTATAACTGAGCTACATGACGTTTGAATGCGTAATTATCAACCACATATGAAATATTAAGATTTGTCTTTTCGAAACCGGTAATAATCCATTTGGTGCAGACGAAGTTGCACGGATCAACTAGTATATTATTAATTGATATCAATGTTTTCCACATTATCTTACAGAATTCAGAGATCCTTTGCTTGAGATGCTATCCAATTTAAGATAAAAAGGCGTACAGTCTAAGAGACTCCCGAGCTATAACACAGTTTCTATGCTTTGTAAAAAGCTTGGCTATATTACGTATTAACTTATATTGAACTAAATGCTTCCTTAGGTTTCTTCGCGGATGCCTCAAGTGTACAAATCGATGAGTACTTAAAACAACATGTAAAGTAAACTAGACGATAATCACAAGAATCTTAAACAGTGTTGTGCCAATTATATTGATTTCAATAAAAAGTTGTCTAATAGATATGATCAATAACCATAATAGGCTCGGGATACTATGACAGGAACTGCATTATACTTTAGTACAAAACATCAAGTTTGTACCCATTAGATTCGGCTCGAAGAGTATTTAGTTGGCAGTAGCTAATATTATCGAAAAGTAGGCACAAAAAACAACAGTAACACAGTGCAAACCTGTACAATTTGCGTTGATTACATTGTATTTATGAAGCAGGCAAGGTGATTATCCTGTGGGCAGTAAATCAGTTTATTTCCTTGCTGAAAACTATTTCAATTTACTTTATTTTATTTATCGATGTATATTCACTAACTTTATCCTAACGATCCCTAATTATAATCACATACAAAAAATTGGAGACCCTGTAGTTGTGAACGTTTCCAAAATAGCTAGCGTTTTAACATTGCATTTTACTCAAATTCTCTGTCTTTAGTAAACAATCCAAACGAATTACGAATACATTTCATGATGGAAAATATTTTTTAAACATAAACTTGCGATCTAATTAATGAAGTGTAGAGTAGAGTATATGAATCAGGTCTCTTAAAAACACGTAATTTTGTATCACGAAACCTTAGATCACAAAACCTTTGCTTACTATAAGACCAATATGAATATCAAAGTGCAGTTTTTAATCATTAGTATTCCTAGATGTCTTATTGTTTTAACTCTTTCTAACGTCGTTTCTTCTAAAATGTAATTGAAGATTTCTCAATTCTTAATAATTCTTCCTTAATTGGTTTTTCCATCTAGTTAAGATGTAACTTGTTATTTCTACAGTAAATATGAAAACAATTCAAATCACTTTTTAATCACTATAAATTTTAAGATCATTAGTTTGTAGATGGCAGAACTACGCTGAAGCCATTGCTTAAGCACGAATGGGTCGACTTGTCCGGGGTAGTACCCCCCGACCCAAACACTGACGTGAAGTAACGGTGCTTGCATTTTTGCGTTTCATCTGGTGAGTGAAAGCGCCGGAAGATACCTCTCCTTACCTTACCCCTTCCTCTTCTTCAAACACAGGCTGGCAACGCACTTACGACTCTCCTGATGTTGCAGTTCTCTAAGGACGGTAGTGATCACCTAACATCAAGTGTCCTGCCTGTCCATTCGCTTCCGACGATATAGAAAAACGATTCGGGAATTCAGTAACAGACCAAGTAGAGGTTTGCGTGCACCCTTGCGCTAGTTACCTAAACAAAGTCGGCTGAGTACTTTAAGTGCTCGCCTTAGAAGTCCGGTGGAGCTGTAAAGATGTCACGTGGTCAATAGCTTAATCAATTGAAAAAAAAGGAAAAATAACAAGCCACATGAGCGACGAGTCAACGAGCATCTTGATACTGAGAGCTACTCTTCAACACGAAGAAAGAACTTGTGTCAATAGTCAAAATATTGTGGATAGAGATGATTTACGACCACCCCACATATATTCGCAATACTAGTGTTGCAGTAATATTGTTAATATTTGTTTGACACATACATAAAACATGTAAAATAATTATACACCTAGTGTTACAATTAAAACGATTTGTTTTCTTGTTTTGCATTGAGTAACAATATGTATTAACAAAGAAATGTAACGACTGTTTATTTATTGTTGTGTAATACAAACTCTTCGCAAACAAACTTATTGTATTTTTCTTTTGTGATGGAAAATACTGTCACGGGTAACTCGCCTACAATGGGGCACAGTGAATAAGTACCAACTAAACATTCTGATATTGCCTTCTGATTATTTATACTACTAACTATTCGTGATAGGCATAGTACCATCTTAATATATTGTTTTAATTGATATTAGATGATGATGTGGTGTAAGATGGTAAGCACACTACGGAGAAACTGTCTCTCAAATGATTGACGAGAGATTATTAACCTGAGGGTGGTAGCTAGCCAGGCTGACTTAACAAAACCTCTACCAATATACATATACACCATACACCAATGAGGCTAATGAGAGACAAACAGTCAATTACCAGTATCTACCGTCACGCCGGCCTTTGCGACATTTGCGCATGTCTCTTCACGTTACGCTTGAAGCACCCCATGTTATAAGAATGACGGAACACTGTCCAATAAATTGTTCCACAGTTTCGCGTTACGGCATAGATACGACATTGCGAACTTTGGTTCATATTCAGAGGAAATTTACTGTACAACTGATAACGAGGTAATGTGGTTTGGTTATGGAAGGGAGAGGAAGTTATTAAATTGAATAGCTATGTATGAAATATGAGTAGTGGTCGGTGGTAGAGCCACGCTGAAGCTATTACTGGTTTCAGCATGAATGGGTCGGCTCGTCCGGGGTAGTATCACCCCATTTACAGATAACCGTTGTGAAATAACAGTGCTTGATTTGTTGTGTTTCGTTCGGTCAGTGAGAGAGCTGGAAGCCCACGTCCCTTCCTCTTTCCTTTTTTCCCTTTCCTTCCCCTTCCCTTCTCCCTTATACAGGCTGGCAACGCACTTGCGACGTCCCTGATGTCGCTAGTGTCTATGGACGGTGGTGATCACTTAACATCACTTGACCCACCAGTTCGTTTGCCTCCTTTGATATAAAAAAAAATCCTTTATGGATAGGAACCTGGGAGAGAATAGGTTACGTCCTCAGTGTTTTACAGATTGCACTTTGGAGAGTGTGCACAGGAATTACATGCTATAATTCCACCGTCCCCATTCCATCAGAGGAAGATTAGATGCCGCGTGGATTTCCACCCTTATGTGGCTGATATTCCTGAGATTCGTACAAAGCGATTTGCTTCTACGTTTATTATAAGTACGGCCAAGGTGTGGAATTCTCTCCCGGCGTATGTCTTCCCGTCATCATATAACTTGGGAGTGTTCAAGAGTAGAGTGAACAGGCATTTAACAGGTAAGCGCGATCCATCGTTGGCTTCATCGTCATTTACCATCAGGTGAGATTGTGGCCAAGCGCATGCCTGTAAAGCATAAAAAAAAACGTCCGACTCGTACTGACTAAAACCTCACAATGTTCGCCTGCCGCTATAGTTGGGGAGACACGAAATAAATTCCCGCACTCCTGTAACTATTGCAGTCCAGGAGAAATTTAACACTATTTTATGTATAAAACCCTACACTTTCGTTTCCCATATTCCTTGTATTGGAGTAATGCCAATTAATCTGGGATGTAAGGGGTGTCGAGTAACATCTTAAGACTTGAAACACCCAAGCCAACCTCACCTGCACGTGGTGCACCCTGCTGAATAACGAACGACGCAATGGCGAAAGCGGGGTGGTAGGGCTTTACAGCCCGACTGGGTCGCAACCACCATGCATATGGCGAAAAAAACCCGTCATAGTGACTCGCTTCTGCGCGTCGCGTTTCAGGATCAGCCTGTGCATATCCAGTACCGGGTGACTTTCGTCATTATGGCCGGCATGACAGCGGCGACCGACGATGGATAATCTGTCTTTCGGTGGTTGCCGATGTTTTTGGATTGTACTATGCTTAACATCAGGCATAGTGCAGTCACTATGTCGTGCTTCGACAAAAAAAAAAAAACTTTTATTACGACCTTGTGAAGGTGAAACACTTATATGCTGCTGAATGTACTTTGGGTGGCTGTACGCGCCAGCAGAGTATGAACACCAGACTCAGAGAATCCAGATCATTATACGATATTCCATTTCCCACTTTCGCAATTTCCCCCTTAATTGTGACGACATCACCACTGATATTTAGCTTAATTTCGTCTACAGCTTATTTATTCGTTATAGCTGTAGATATTACGTAAAAATCTATACTTAATATATAAAGCTGAAGGGTGTGTTTGTTTGTACGGTTAAATGCGCTAATCTCAAGAACTACCGGTCTGATTTGAAAAATGTATCGAGAAGGTTTTAGGCTACAAATCATAACGTTAAACACAATAGGAACGGAGCACTAATGAAAAATGTTTGACAATCGGGCTATTTTTTCCTTTTGAGAGCTTCCGCTGTGTGTGCTAACACACATTTTTGTATTGGTAACTTTATATCGCAAACATTTTCAGAGTTTGTTCCTATTCAAAAAAAATATTCTACGTTAGTTTTGTTTCCAATTTTTGTTTATATCTTACGTTGCCATTGTAACGTGGAAAGTTTCTATTGCAAACATTTCCAAAGTTTATTTTGTGTTCCAGTTTAAAAAGTTTATTCTACGTTAGTGATGTTCACTGTAAACATGCGCGTGAGACGTGCGCTGTACTGGACTCCAAGAATAAATGTAAGTGAAAGCCATATTTTTGTATGTAATTTAATTATAGCAACGTATAATAATCTTCTATATATCTAATATATTTAAACGAGCAATTCTTGTATATTATTATATATTTAGGATCTCTGAAACGGCGTCTGCAATTACCGTGAAACTTAGTGTGTAGGTGGTTTCGGGGACGATGAATCGATCTAGCTAAATTTCATTCATAGAAAACTTTTCTTATCTGAGTTTTCAGGCAATTATAAAGGTAAATTTCGCCGCCACTGTCAAAACAAAAATAGCCCAGATGGAAATCGGTTGCTTCGAAAATCCGTCTAATCCCAGTTAGAATCTAAGTGACCACAAAAGAGATACTTTTTTTTAATTATTTTTTTTGGTAAAAAATACTAATTTTGTGAGACAAACCGAACAACTTATTTTAATTAAAAAATAATTTTATTGTTATGATTATAAGGGAGATATTTTTTTTAAAAATTCTTTTTTTTGATAGAAATGCTAATTTTCTAATGCAAACCTAACAGTTTATCTTAATTTAAAAATGTTTTTTAAAGAACCGAGCTAGACTCGGTCATCCAAGTACTAATTTAATTATATCGACAATATGGGCATATTATATCTATATAATAAAAAATTGAACAGAAATTGTTCGATAATGTATAGCTTAATATTTTCCTTACTTTCTTATATAGTGTAAGTGAGCACTGAGGGTGGTATATAGTAGTTTAAAGTTCCAGGTATATTGCTGATGATAAATCCCATCCCATTCGGCACAATGTTAGTGTGGGGGAATTGTATCATATGCAAAATATCTTTTAATGTACGCAGTGACGTTCGCGCAGCGGCTCATATCGGTCGCTCGCGCCAATAAACGTATTACACGCATGGTTGTGTTTCTTTTCATCTCATCTTCATCACCAAACCAAGCCACCTCTCGAGATACACAACACGACCTAACACTGGTCTACTAAGCCATCCAACATTAGTATTCACATATATAATGTACACGTTACATGTACGTTAAGTACGTAACAGTAGATTATGTGCGCGTCGTATTTACAAATATTTTTTGAAGAGCATTTCTGTAGTTTACACATCTAAATACAATTTGACATTTATTTAGTACATTAAATAAAGCGTGCGGAGCCGCGGGTAACAGCTAGTTTTAGTATATATAGGTTTCTTGGGCCCCTCTTCGGCTAAAGGCTTCCTCCAGTATATGCCAAACGTCATAATTTTTTGTAATATCTATTCAGTTTTATAGTAGGACTAGTGTGTATTAACAGCAACAATTGTGTTATTCTAGACATATATATGTAAGAGAAACAAAAATAAATAATACAGTCTTATTAGACATTACTTTTATTAGTAATCCATTCAGTTAATTGAACAGCATTATGGGAATACAGATTTAAAACGACGAATAATGTGGACATCTCAGACAATACGCTGACAAGTAATTTCACGATAATACTTTTATGTTACGAAGAATCGATGTTCAAACTGTCAGATTTATTATTATCCTAATATCATGTTATAAAGATATGTGTTTAAATTGGGCATCAGTATAACTTTATCCATCGTTTGATAACGCGATGCAATTCTATGGAAACTAATAACAGATGTCGCTAATTAGTTGCAGTTATTGCCGCTCTTGGACACTGCGGAGACGGTACCCTGGTCCGCTGAAGCCCAGCTCTCGGCCAAAGTCGAGGTTGGGTCTGTATCGGTGTAGGTGACCACATTTGGATTTTTTCCGGAAGCGGTGCCGCCAGCCTCGCTGTTCAGTTTTGGCGCTGTGGTCGCTGTAGGTGCTGAACGCGATGCGGGTGCTGAGGGTGCTGCGGGCGCTGATGGAGCTGCGGGTGCTGATGGAGCTGCAGGTCCTGATGGAGCTGCTGGCGCTGAGTGTGCTGCAGGCGCTGATGGAGCTGCGGGCGCCGAAGGTGCTGCGGGCGCTGATGGAGCTGCGGGTCCAGATGGAGCTGAGGGCGCTGAAGGTGCTGCGGGCGCTGATGGAGCTGCGGGTCCAGATGGAGCTGCGGGCGCTGAAGGTGCTGCAGGCGCTTCGGACTCACACCCAGGCAAGGGAGCAGCTAAAGCAACACTCACCAGGTATATCAGTAAACAGCAAACGGTTATCTGAAATATATTAATAATATAAATTAAAACTTCATGGTCTATTTTTACTTAGTGATAACGAATTTCTCTCTTGTCCACTTTATGCAATACGTGTTGGGGCACTTCAGTCTGCCATTTATTCTCAGAATGCAGTCAAAAATATCATCGCCACCGCGCAAAATTACCAAATAAATAAGAAATAGACTGGTGGAAACCAGTGTACGGTTATAGAACATTTAAAAACCCGTGTACGGGTATCGAACGGCCGGTCGTAATTCAGACGGACAAGTGAGTTGAAATTTAACTGTATTCCTGTTTCGATTTCATTAATCTTAAAACAATGTAACACCTGCAGAGTATAAATCCGACCTTGACCAGAGCTTACACTTGCGAATTAATACCAGTATTTTTCTCTAATAGAAACCTAAATACCTCCAAAAATAATACATTATACAAAGATCAACATATTACTGCATGCTAAATAGGGTTAATGGTGGTAGAGCCACGCTGAAGCTATTATTGGTTTCAGCCTGAATGGGTCGGCCCGTCAGAGGTAATACCACCCGACACACAGAAAACCGACATGGAGTAACGGTGCTTGCATTGTTGTGCTTCATTCGGTCAGTAAGAGCGCCCGAGGCCCACCTCCTCTCCCATTACCTCTCCCTCTTCCCTCTCCCCCTTTGTCCTACGCCCCAAATACAGGCTGCCAACGCACTTGCCACTCCTCTCGTGTTGCAAGTGTCTATGGACGGCGGTGATCACTTAACATCAGGTGACCCACCTGTTCATTTGCCTCCTATGACGTAAAAAAACATTCACACGATATTGTCTCTTACACACTCAATTTATCAACACGGTATCCACAATTTGCATATACATACAATATAACAGACCTCACACAATTGATTCATACTTTATTTGGTCTTTCTACGCTCCTATATCCGTTCGCTTCCATACCGAACAGTTCTCGTTTCCCTATTACTCCTCAATTTCTCTGTAACTTAAAAGAAAGATCGCTTAATTTGGATACTACATCGATAGATACAGATTTGAATCCTAGCCATGAACCGGAGTATTCCGTGATGGGAAGAATAGTGTTGAAACAACAAGATTTTTTTTCTAATGGTCAACTGGGGAACAATTACTTTCGAGTAAGAAATCTATCGCCAAGCGGCTATAAGTGTGTTCCAGAAGTTGCAGCTGCGACCTAGTTCCTCTGTAGGTTTATTTAGGTCTGTGACGAAGTGTCGTTTATTTACATCAGGTGAAATCATGCTTAAACTCTAAAGTCTATTAACTATAAAATTAACTTCCTGCGATCGTAATTCCGTATATTTTGATTTTTATAAGAATTTGCTATCACAAAAAATTTAATATGAAATAATATTTTTAAAATAAAGAAAACGTGTCATTAAAATATAATAAGTGAGTTACCTTCATTGGAACGCTGGATGCCATTTTGTTTCTTGCTTGAAGTTGTTTTTTTGCTTTTCACTGTATTGATATCGAAATTGATGAACGAGCTACTTTATATACTATTTCTGGCCGTAAATAATTTAAAAACATTATTAACATGTGCGCAACTCTTTTGTTAATTTATGTTTATATGTGTGAAAGCAAATAGAACTAGATTTATTATATTCACGTTGTCAAAACACAATACAACTTGTGTTGTTGTATACTGTATTGACGTACAAATCTTGCAATTACTTCGTTGCGCGGTTTCACTCGGATTAGTACGATTAAATAATGTGTATGAACCACTTTTACTTCTTATGTGAAACGTCTATAGCAACAGATTAGGCCGACTGTTGGCGTAGTGATGTTTATAAAATAGACAGTTATCTTTTTCTCAACAAAGATGTCATATTTTACTTTTGATTACCTCAGCCCGCGAGCCAGTTCGCGGAGAACTTAATGCTAAAAAAAAAGCGTTTACTGAATGTTAGATATAATTTATCTATACTAATATTATAAAGAGGTTTCTAAGTTTGTGACGTTGTGATGTTGTGAGGTTGTAGGAGGTAATCTCAGGAACTACGGGACCGATTTGAATAATTATTTCAGTGTTATATAGCTCATTTATCGAGAATGGTTATATACTATATATCATATGCTAAGACCAATAGGAGCGGAGCAGAGATGAAAAATGTTTCAAAATCGGGATGTTTGTTCCTTTAGAGAACTGCTGCGTGTTAGTATTAGTATTCCACGCGAACGAAGTCTCGGGCAGAGGCTAGTACATTATATAATATATCTTTGAAAAAAATTTAATTGTATCTACCTACTGTTTTCTCGAACTTAACTCGAGCCGTCATTCAAATTATAATAACTATAGATAGAGTGGCCGATTTTATTAAATCATTAGCCTTTACCCGCGACTTCGTTCAAGTGGAATAGTTAGTTACTTTGGGCTAACACGGAGCGGGAACTCTGAAAAGGAAAAAATCCGCGATTTTGAAACATTCTTCATTGGTGTTCCGCTCCTGTTGGTTTTAGCGTGATGATATATAGCCGATAACCACCTTCTATAAATGAGCTATATAACATTGAAATAATTTTTCAAATCGGACCAGTAGTTCCTGAGATAACCCCCTACAACGTCACAAACTTACAAACTTTACCTCTTTATAATATTAGTATAGAAATGTTACAGGATGTAACAGACAGACAGACAGCCATTTCTAAAATGATTGAAATGTATTACTTACTCCAAAATACTTGCACCAATTTTTTTTTTTTTTTTCAATTGTACGGACACTTTCAATTTTACATTCTTAGTATACGTATAATTTACCTATTTTATATTATTAGTAATGACTAAGTGTTTCAGTCAATACGCATGTAAATATGTTTAAATAGCTCATATCGTAGCGATGTATAAATTAAAGTATTCAAAAACACAAAATATATTATTTATTCCAATATTCAAAGCACTGTTTCACTTGTTTATGTTGTTGTATACACTTGTATCAATACATGATTACAATAACAAAAAAAAACTGACGCATTATCGCGATGTCTTTATTGTATTTAGCGGACACTATAACCCTTACTCACAGTTAATAAACAAATATTACAAAACAAAGTCGCTATGCACGTATACATGTATGTCCCCTAATAACTCATCCACGAATAGCCCAATTTAACATTTCTATCAATAAATATAAAGCATAAAAACTGTAACCAGACTACGGAAAATCCACTAAAAAGTAATAAACAAGGTAGGTGCTATTTAATATTATTGTCTTATTGAGTAGAACATGTCATTTGATATATTAGATATTGCTACTTATTTAGTCTATTATATATTTAACATAATGTTTACAATATGGCGAACGACATTAGAAGATAGAATAGAATTATAGAGAAGAATAGAATATAAGTCGTAGTAATTTAATACTTTTTTATAAAGGAGTATCGTTGATATCACTGTGGCTGCGCGATTTTGATCTAATCATTAAAAATTGAACGAAAAATAAATAGACATGAATTACAATAAATCACCGGTTAATGTTTTAAAGTAATGTCAAGCAATATTATTATAAATATTGTGGATTACAACCTAAAAATGGCTATAAAGAATGGAAATGCAAGCGCTATAAAAACAATAACATCATTAAACCATTAAAAAAAAAAGTTAATAATAATTAAACAGTGAATATTTAATAAATTACTAATAATAATAATATATATATACACATATATATGCTCACGGATACGATTTTTACGTAAAAAAAAAACTACATCTAAGCAAAAAAAAAGGCGCGGACCAAGAGTCTGCAGACTAAAACAAAAAGGAAAAAAAAAAACAATATTATTATATAATAGTTACATATACCCTACTGTTATAGGTTTTAATGTGTTTTTACAAAACAATAAAGATGGTGTATTAAATTATTTCGTCGGTATAATTTTGTTTATTGTCATCTATCTACATCTATTGCAATTACTACTATATATTAACATTAGTGTTGATCTCATTTTGTTTTAGGAAACCACAAGTAGATGGCGGTAAATACACGTTTTGTTTAAAACAATAATATTTATTGTTATCGACTCCCCCTATTGTTGAAGTCGGTTTAAATGTAGCGTATGTTACACGGGACATTATAACGAAGCGATTGGCACTTTAGTTATCGAAATCAGATTAATGGTTTAGGCGCTACGGTGGAACATATGTAAATACAAACATACGTAGATTGCTAACATTGTATCCCATTTTTTGGCTTAAAGTCGAGTAAAAATCATGCGTTATTTCCTTTGTTATTTTGAGCAATATAGTTTTGACACTTATCGAATTAAATTTTGGTAAATCAAAGGTAGACGTCCACATTTTTGCATTATAGGTATCGGACGCATCGCATCAAAGGGATTTTTTTTTACAATACGCACAATGTATCAGCAGCAATCGTATTACCGATGCCACTTTCATTTGGACTTTGGTAGTGAGAGGTAGTGAAGCATTCGGTGGAATCTGAAAGATAATGGAGGAAAGCAATAATGGCGGACGACGCAAAGAGAGCAAACGCGTGCAGTCCATCCAATGATTTTTTTAAATTAAAGCACGACAGAACGGCTGCTCTGTTCCTGGTGGTAAGTACAGTAAAATTCAAAAACAATGGCGATCACTAAGAGATAAACTATCCATCGCCGGTTGTCGCTGTGATGCCGGCTTGCGTAAATGTCTTTGTACGTTACGCTTGAAAATCCCCATATTATAGGAAAGAGGGAACGAACTGGCTGAGAGATTGTTCTACAACTTCACGATACGGCAAAGATAAGACATTGCGAACTGATCGGAATTTCGTATAACTTCATAGGCACGCATCGCAAAAGTTGCCCCTCGGAGTATCAGAATTACTGAAGAGTAAATTCTTGCTTACGTACTATGTGAATCAGATACGGAATCAGATACGCATTTGTATGACTTCCTATGCGTATAAAACTACAATCCGTTTGATGCTATGCATACGATACTAACGACTTGTAAATGTAGACGCCTACCTCAAAGGTACCTCTTCACAGTGCATCATTTCAAAGAATATCTTGGGAGATATCACAGTTTTAAAATTTCGCGCTATAAAAACATTTATTTAAATTTAATAACCTGTACATCGCCAAACAGTTACTCCCGTTAATAACGCGTTTATCGTTTATAACGCAACATAACTTTGCACCCGTGAAAATTCTGGATAAATGGCTAATACATTTCATTATTTTTAATTCCAAATTAAGGCGCGTCTATTTGCGCAAGTTTTATTCTAGTCGTAGTAAATAGGGAATAGTGAATTAAATACAGAAAAAATTACTCGGGTATGATTACAAATCAACGAAACTTTTAAAATAACAATTAATAGCATTATATTGACTGCGACAGGAGTTAACTCAAAAATATGAAAAAGATCCACACTAAAATATTTATTCGAATAATTTCATATTACTTACCCGCATTTTTTAAGAATGATGAAGTTTGTCAAATGACAATAGTAAAGATAATTATTAATATAATCTATATAAATTTAAATATAACCTCAGATTTCTTACATTATACGCACGAGTTCCGATTCTGACGCGGCCGGGAACGGTTGTGTCCGCGCTCGGAGCGATATTTTGTGATTATTGTGATACAGTGTATACAGAGTGAAGTGCTCGTGTACGATTATCAAGTAAAACTAAGTTTTAAATTGACTTATAGTTTTTATTACTAGAGAAACTTCACACACAACCAGTACTTTACAACGAGAACCATGGACTACAGATTATCATAGATACATATATACCTTTTTTAAAAGCAAGTATTGCCATGTATTATATTGGCTTATAATACTAACAGTTCGGCTTTCACCTTGAAGTGCCGATCCGTCTGACGTAGCGCGCACGTGCACAGCACCTACGTAACACCTGCATTCTTTTTCCTGAAATTGAGTGAGACCCATCCTTTGTATTTATTTATTGCTTTATTTATTATATTATATTGGTACATTTATTTGTTTACTCTTTAGTTTATCTATTTATTTACGTAGTCCTTTATCCCTTTAGTCGTCATTTCTTTATAACTTTATTTATTTCATTTATTTATTTGCTTAGTTATCCATTTATTTATTTGCTTAGTTATCCATTTATTTATTTGCTTAGTTATCCATTTATTTATTTGTTCTGTATCTATATATAAATAATTTTATTTACCTTGTCTGTCTCGCTCACGTATTTCCTGTATTGCTTTTGTAGTAGCGATGCTGACAACGCTTTTTGTATTAAAGAACTACGTAGTTAGCCACACTCGAGTCAGTCGTTATAAAGCCTCCGTCGCTAACCCACGTTTACTTTTCCAAATAATAAATCTTAATTTGTAGTTTATAAATTGGAGTATTATTTTCTCCACCCTACACTCACACACGCTAAACATTAAATTGGTGACCCCGACGTGTTCTAGTGATTTAAAATACGACCACATATAGTGTGCAGTGTCGAGTGAAGGGACGCAACGACTCACGGGTTAGGAAATAGCGACGAAGTGCCATAAAAAATAATAAAAGTACAGAGTTAATAAAAAAATAAAATGTCAAACAATGAAGAGATAAAATCCTCGCTTATGGAGGGTCAGGGCATATCAGCCGTGTCCTTGACCGCACGCATTCCGGAATTTTGGAAAAGTTCGCCAAAATTGTGGTTCATCCAGGCGGAAGCAGTACTACACCCTCAGAAAATGTCAGACGAGGCTAAATACCAGGTAATAATAACAAAGTTAAGTCGAAATATCATTGAACAAGTAACAGACATACTTATAAATCCGCCGGCCATACAAAAATACGATAATTTGAAAAATAGGCTAATATCTATATATCAAGAATCAGAGAACCGCCAATTAAAAAAACGAATCGGTGAAATGGAGTTGGGAGATCAAAAACCTTCCCAACTTTTACGAAAAATGCAAGAATTGGCGAGAGATAAAGTTTCTGACGAAACATTATCAGTATAGTGGCAAAATCACCTTCCAACGGCAGTTCGAAGCGTGTTGGCAGTGTCGGACGTGAAAGAACTGGACAAGCTGGCTACCATCGCGGATAAAATAATAGAAACCTTAACATCTGTACATAATATTGCGAGTATACAGGAAAAACCTGGAACATCGAGCTGCGAAAATATAACAGCACAAATACAAAAACTGAGCGACCGAATAGAACAAATAGAAACCAGATCAGTAAGAACGAGGTTCCGTAAGAACCCGAGATATAGATCACGGTCAAATTCAAGGAATCCTGTTCGTGGGCGAACTCCCAAACACCCGAATTGGCTATGTTATTATCATTTCCGTTACAGGCAACGGGCAAACAAATGTGTCCAGCCTTGTAACTGGAAAAAAGACGAAATGAATAAAAGTGCGGAAAACTAGAATCGGTGCAGTCAGCAACGGGAGGCTGTGCCCGAATATGTACTAATCACCGTCTAAGCGTTATCGATAGGACATCGGGATTACAATTTCTAGTGGACAGTGGTGCAAACGTATCAGTGTTACCGCGTCATACAGTGTACAAAAAGACTTATTGTAATATTCCCGAAAACGAACAATATAAGTTATATGCAGCAAACGGTACAGAAATGAAAACTTATGGTATGCATGTATAGTTTTAGATTTAAGTCTGCGGCGAGTGTTTCGTTGGATTTTTATACTAGCGGATGTGAAGCAACCCATATTACGTGCTGACTTCTTAGCTAGTCATAATTTGTTAATAGATTTAAGCGGACGCCGATTGATTGATCAGACTACTAATATAAGTATTATAGGTAGTATTTCTAGCTCTACGGAACCCACGGTAAAAACTATTATAGAGAAATGTCCGTATTATGATTTGTTATGTAGGTTCCCAGATTTAACAAAGCCGGTATCGTATAAGGAAGTACTGAGTCACGGGGTTGTCCACCACATAGAAACGACAGGACCCCCAGTGTACGCGAGAGCCAGACAGCTGCCACCCGACAGGTATGTAAAAGCTAAAAATGAATTTAAAATTATGCAGGAGTTAGGCATTTGCATATAGTCCCCAAAAAAGACGGGAGTATTAGACCTTGTGGTGACTACAGACGACTAAACGCGATCACTAAACCTGATCGCTACCCAGTACCACGTTTACAAGATTTCACATGTTTGTTAGGTAATAAAAATATTTTTACTAAGATAGATATAAATAGAGCTTATAATTGCATACCCGTAGCAGAATGTGACATACAAAAAACGGCTGTCACCACCCCTTTTGGGTTATGGGAATTTGTTCGTACACCATTCGGACTACGTAATGCAGCACAAACATTTCAGCGTTTTATGCACCATACAGTTTTAAAAGGATTCGATTTTTTATTTAGTTATTTAGATGACATAATTATAGCATCCGAAAATGAAAATCTGCATAAACAGCATTTAGAACAAGTTTTTGAACGATTCAACGAGTATGGCATAACTATAAATTTTTCGAAATGTTGTTTTGGCCAAAATAAATTAGATTTTTTAGGGTTCGAGGTATCTACTGAAGGTTTAAGGCCATTGGAAAACAAAGTAAAGGCAATTATAGATTTTCCAAAGCCCAAAACTATTGAAGAATTACGTAGATTTTTAGGTATGTTAAATTTTTATAGGTCATACATACCGCATTCTGCAGAACATCAGTCGGAATTAAATGAATATTTAGGTAATTCTAAGCGTAAACATAAATCCAGGATTAATTGGAACGAACAAGCGGAACATAATTTTGAACAATGTAAAACCGACCTACAGAACGCGGCATTGTTAGCATTTCCATTAGAAAACACAACGTTGTCACTTATGACCGACGCCAGTAATACATCGGTAGGCGGACCGTTGCATCAAAAGGTTGATAACTGCTGGCAACCTTTAGGGTATTTTTCCAGAAAATTAACAGAAGCTCAGAAAAAGTATAGTACTTAGGATAAAGAACTATTAGCTATTTATTTAGCAATAATTCATTTTCGTAATATGATAGAAAGTCAATTAATCATATTTACAGACCATAAACCTTTAACTTTTGCGTTTAGTAAAATAGGGACGGACAGAGAAACAGCACGGCGAGCTAGGCAAATCATGTTCATAAGCAAATTCAGTACAGACATTAGACATATAAATGGTTTAAATAATATAGTAGCTGATACTTTATCCAGAATTGAAACAATAACATGTCCAACGACTATTAATTTCGCAGAACTAGCAGCTGCGCAAGAAGTCGACGGCCAGCTTGTGAAATTAATAAAGGAACCAAATAACAGTTCAAAGTTCATGTTTAAGCGCGTTATGCTTACCGAGTGCGATAAGTATGTTGTTTGCGAAGTGTCTACGGATAAGGCACGTCCATACTTACCTAGAGAGTTTCGACGTGAAATATTTAATTCTATTCATAACTTAAGCCATCCCGGTATTCGAGCAAGTAAAAAGTTAATTAAGGATAGATATTTTTGGCCAAAAATGAACAAGGACGTAGGAAAATGGACTAAATGCTGTATAAAGTGTCAACGCGCAAAAATACAAAAGCATACAGTATCAGATTTAGGTATTTTTGAAACGGCTACTCGTTTCGAACACATACATGTAGATATTGTAGGTCCTTTGCCTACAACATCTGAAGGTTTCTGTTTTAAAAATTAAATAAAATAAATAAATAAAATAAAATTAAAAATTTAAAAATTATTGATAGGTATACTAGTTGGCCGGAAGTATTTCCGTTAAAAGAAATTACAGCAGAAATCGTGGCAAAAACACTATATGAAGGATGGATTAGTCGTTTCGGTTGTCCTGTTAGACTCACGAGTGATCAGGGTCGACAGTATGAAAGCAGTTTGTTTAAACAGTTAATGCCAATATTAGGAATAAAGAAAATTAGAACTACTCCATATCACCCTTGTTCGAACTGTAAAATTGAAAGATTCCATCGCCAATTAAAATCGAGTTTAAAAGCACGTTTAAATACCACATCTTGGGTGGACGAAATACCAACAGTAATGTTGGGGTTACGCACAACTGTTAGATTAGATACAGGCGTAACCGCAGCACAAATGCTGTACGGTGGAAATATAAGAATACCTGGTGATTTTTATGACACCAGCTCTATAATAACAAATGATGCTGAAACTTATGTAGAAAAATTAAAAGAAATTATTAATAGTTATAAACCAGTGAGTAGGATAAATAAACCAGCTCACAAAATTTTCGTACATAAAGATTTATCTAATTGTAATTACGTATTCTTAAGAAATGATGGGGTAAGGAAACCGTTACAATGCCCATATGACGGACCTTACCGTGTCATCAATAGAAAGGATAAGATATTTTTAATAGAACTGCCAGACAGACAAGCGAACATAAATATAGATAGATTAAAACCAGCTTATGTATTGGACGATAATATTACAGATAGTAATTTACAGGAAAATACAGATAGTAAAAAAGAAAACATCAATCATAAAGAAGTAGTTAAAAAAGTCCGATTTCAAATGAGCGAACCCAGTGGTTCGAGCTACTTTACGCGATCAGGGCGCGTCAGCAAAACGCCCGGTAAATACTTGCCATGAGCAATCGTATAATAGCGATACGAAATTGTTATGAAATAGGACAGTATAATATCGTATAAGAATTTTATTTAAAATAAATGGATAAGTTCGCGAAAATGTTTCATCATTTTTTTAATTATGCAGTAGTAACAAGACATTAAGTTAGTTAGACATGGACTCCAATCAGACAAAAGAAAATGTAGTTATAAACGAGAATATCTCTAACGTAGCACCAGTGTCTAAAACAGTCAATATTATTATCATAACGGTCATCGTGATGTTGCTGGTAGTATTAAGTATGTGCTACTGTTATCTAAAAAATCGGTGTAAAAAAAGTGTACGGTCCTGGTTAAGAAAGGAATTCGTTACTGGTACAGTTTCTATACCCAGTATTAAAGTGGAAACAAGGCAGGAACAAGGAAACCATTCACAATCCTCACCAAAAGTTATTGTGTCTTGATCAATCAGTCATCGGCATTAGTATAAATTTTTGTATTCAGTAGATTAAGTAAATTCAATTTTTGTACTACTTTTGTATTTCTACAACGACACCTAAAAATAAAAATGTAAGTCATAACAATGTATGCGATACTAGTGTATCATTATTTCATAACACTTCAATGTAATGTCGTCACATGATATTTTTGTACTGCTAAGCGAATTGTGTAATCGTAACATGAACCTTTTGTGAAGTTGTAAACCTTTTGTTTAATTTTAAGTATATAGTGACGGAGAGCTTAAATAAAATTGTTTTTAATCGTGTTGTATATGTAAAAAAAAAAAAAAAATTCAAAGGGGAGGAATATTGTAGTGGCAATGCTGACAACGTTTTTTGTATTAAAGAACTACGTAATTAGCCACAGCCCCCACTCGAGTCAGTCGTTATAAAGCCTCCGTCGCTAACCCACGTTTACTTTTCCAAATAATAAATCTTGATTAGTAGTTTATAAATTGGAGTATTATTTTCTCCACCCTACACTCACACACGCTAAACACTAAACTTTCTTCTTCTGATTCATTTTAAACAGCTCTCTTGATCCGCACCAGGGATAGACCCGTGATTAACCCGTTCGGTGTGCCCCCCTGCCCTTAAGGCAGGGTTTTTTATTGAAGCACGACAAAGTGACTGCACTGTGCCTGATGGTAAGCATTTCTAACAATGGCGACCACGAAAGAATGATCATCCATCGTCGGTCGCCGCTGTCATGCCGGCCATAATGACGAAAGTCACCTGGTACTCGATCTGAAGCCGAACTGCGCGTCCGACAAGTCCGGCCCGACTTCCTCGAGGTGCTGGACAACCCGAGAGGCAATTAGCCTCTCTAGGGCCTTCCCGGTGTCATCCAGCAAAACAATCGGCCGGTACGCCGACGCGCAGTCCGGAGGGCGGCCCTGCTGCGGAATGAGGCACAGCCACCCCGTCTTCCAGGGCTTCGGGAACTGTCCGGCCGCAAGACAGTAGTCAAACAGCCCCCGAAGCTACCACCCAAAGTGGTCCATAGAAAGGGCCAAAACACGTCCGGGGACCCCATCCGGCCCGAGTGCGGTCCGTCTGCCGCGGAGGCGCTCAGTCGCACTCTTTATTTCCTCCTCTGTCACCGGGGGAGGACGGCCCTCGATCTCCGCCATGAACGCGAGGGGCGGAGGCGGGAGGAGGTGGCTTTTTCGGAGGGTCAGGGAATAGCTCTCCCACGGCCCTCTCAGCTACCTCCGGCGTCAGAGTTTCCATAACGGGGGGCGCCCGGCCCCGGAGCTTGTTCCGGACGGCCCGGTATGGGCGCCCCCATGGATCGCTGTCCAACGCACGGAGGAGCTCGTCCCACGCCTCCTTCTTAGCCCGGCTGATGGCAATCTGCAGGTCCTTCTTCTTCTGGCGATATTCGGCATACAGCCGGGCCTCCTCCTTGAGATCTCTTACCCTCCTCTGGCAGCTACGCCCGAACAGCCGTCGGGCCACGGAGTAGGCCGCACGAAGCTCCGCCAACTCGTGCGACCACCAGTATACCGCCCTCTTGTTCGGACGGTGTACGCTCCGCGGCATCGACGCGTCGCATACCTCCGTGAGAGCTTCACGGAGGCGGGCAGCAGACTCGTCAATTTAGTCCCTAACCGAAGGGGGCAAGGCCCAGGCCTGGGCGATGGCCGCCTCCTCCGCCTTCTCCTTGTCGAGGCAACCTATCGCCCAGTGGGGGAAAGTCGCACCTATCTGGGGGCGGATCGTCGGCTCATGGTAGGACGCGGAGACCTCAAACCTGATGTATCAGTGGTCCGATAAGGTCTCCACCTCCTTTTCTACAGTCCGACCCCGGACACAGCATGCGACTGACGGGGCGGCGAACGAAACGTTGACAATTGACCCCCCATTATGCCGCATGCACGTGTGCGCGTTCCCCCGGTTGAGGAAGGACAGCTCATGTTCGGCTGCCCACTCCTCAAGCGCCTGGCCTTTCAGATCCGTGGCCACCGCTCCCCACGCCCTCGACTTGGCGTTGAGGTTGCCCAGCAGGACGACGGGAAGCGGCGATAGTCGCTTCACGACCGGCCCCAAAGAGTCTAAAAGGACTCGAACTTCACTAGGGGCCAGTTTGGGGAGAAATATACCCCGAGGGTTGCGAATCCCCGCGAAGCGACCGCCAAGTATCCATCACCCCTCTCCCGGACCGAGAGAAGCATTCCTCACCCGGACAGGACAGCTACAGAACCCGCCACGTCTCCAGCCCAATGCGGCTGGTCCGAGACGCGGTATGGCTCCGCCACTACCGCCGTGTTAATCTTCCACTCCGCCACTGCCTGCAGGAAGAGGTCTTGTGCAGCATCGAGTGGTTCAAGTGCCCTTGGAGGTAGCTGCTATGGATATAGTCCATTAGAGATCCATAGCAACCGGATCGGCAATCGGAGGTCCGCGCTCACCTCTTTAGAGGGCGGGCTTTCCCCTTTACCTGGGGGGGGCTTACATTTCCCCCCACCTATAATGTGCTCAGCCAACATCCCCGCATCCGCACAGATGCCGCATTTGGCCTTCGCCGCCGTGCAGACGTCAGCGTGGTGCCCTTCCGCCACGCAGCGGTAGCAGGCCGATCCCCGCACCGTCTCGGATGGACACATCGGCCGGGTGTGGCCCAAACCCATATAGCGGAAGCAACGCAGAGGTCTGCCTTCGACCAGCTGCACTCGGGCCGCACTCCAACCGATGAGGATGCGACCTGCCGCCACTAAACTCTGAACCGCCTCTACGGGGAGGAACACGAACAGTGACCTCAGGCCCCCCGGCTAAGAGCGTAGTTTGTCTGCCCTCACCTGAGTGAGCTCGCACCCCGCCACCTTCATTATCGCCTCTATGGCCTCATCCCAGGACACCGAGTCGTCAATACCGACGACTCGGATTTGAGCCTTTTTCGTGGGCCGCAATACTGTGGCCATGATCGCTAAGGCCACTCTTACCTTCGCGGCCAGCCGATCCGCCTGGTCCGGGGCCAGGGCGCCGGGCTTTTTTATGACCTTTGCCCCCGTGGCGCTTGTACGCACTTGAAGAGGGCCGGAGATGCCGCATTCACTTAGCGACAACTCCGTCCTCGCCTTTAGGAGGGCCTCTTTGTAGGACACCCCCCTTTCTTTTGCTTCAGGGAGGAGCGTCACCAGGACTGCGGCCGTTTTGGGAGGGGCAAGCTTCCTTTTCCGCCTCCTCTTGCGGCTCCTGGGCTTGGTTCCGGCTGATTTGGGGCTCGATCCCGGCTTCGAAGTCACTGCCATGGTCGTAGCCGGAGGCGCCTTTCTGGCCTTTCTCCCCCGCCGCACGACTGTCACCCAGCCTTCCTCCGCCGGCTCAGACGGAGCCGGGAGGGACGGTTTAGGTGGGGCCGACTTATTTTGGGACCCCTGGTATTCCCCGCAGCAGCGTTTTGCGCTGGTGCTGCAGGCCCAGGTTGCACCCTACGTCTGTCCGCCTTCAATGGCGGTCTAACCACCCTCTTCGGTGGGTGGCGTTCCTCAACGGCTTCGATCCTCGCCTTGAGCATCCCTCCAAACTGCGTTACGAGGGAATGCCCAAGCCTTTCGACCTCTGCCTTGAGGGTTTTCTCCCATCCCCTAGGCGGTTAAGACGGAGGGGGAGGTGCGAGAGGCGGCGGCATGGCCTTCCTCTCATTGGCGAAGCACCGCCTAGCAGCGAGCTCCGACTTGCAACCGTTGATCTGACGACGAAGGCCACACGTCTCCATCCTCAACTTAGTAACCTCCTCACTCTCTTTCCGCGCGGTAAGGATTTCCACCACGTCCTGAAGGGACTGAGCCGCACGCTTCAGCGCCCTGATGCACGGGCCCTGGAGGTTCGTCAACTTTTCTACCACTTCGTATATGGTTTCGACCTGCTTCCTGGCCAGGAGCCTCAGCCGGTCGCGATCCATTCCCTCAGGGCCCAGCGGCTCGGGAACATCCTCCTGGCCATATTCCAGGGCGCTGCCACCTGTATCAGAGGGGTAAACCCGTTCCGACAACGCGCGATCATACGACCCATCTGCTTCTTCCACAGGATGCCTGGGAGGCGACCGCACGTAGTCTCGTTGTCTGCCCCTCATAGCCGAGGGCATTTTAGCTGGCTTCCCAGCATTCAACTCCGGGTCTCCTTTAAGAGGGCGCTTGCTCTTCAAACATCCGCTTGTGCCTGGAGAGAGCTGAACTTGTGATAGAGCCGCCACGTCCACGTCGCTTGCGTCAGAATCCTTAGTTCTCGCCTTGGTCTTTTTTTTATCTTTTGCGCAAAATTGCGCCTCCCACAGAAAACCCGGGACTGCCTGAGTCCGCAGTGCGAGCGGTACCCTCCTGAGGTAGTATTTTATTTTTTTTATATATATATATCTTTATATATATTTTTAGTATTATAGTTCCATTTGATCACATCGTTAGTGAGTTTGGACTATAACCACGGATGCACACATTGTGTTTCCTCCTTTGAACATAGATTTATTACCTTTTTTTATTACTTTTTAATTATACCTTCCTCATATTTTAAAAATCATACTTGTACATAATCATTCGAACCAAATTTCGCTTTCAGGTGTCCCTCATTTTACATGTTACAAATCATACTTGCCAGAATGGCGAATAATCATCCGAACCGAATGTTGCTTTCAGGTGTTCAGAGTTTTTTTTTAATACTTATTGATGTTAACCCTTTGCTACCTTGGAGCAGACCAAACACTCCTTGGGAATAGTGGAACTAACCGAGCTTGACAGACGTTCGACTGCTGTAAGCATTTCGGAACTCCGTTGACTCATCGGTTCCTGCTGCTGCCAACAGCTCGATTTCCATCGATTTTGCATCACTGTTTCTTCGTTGAGTCTTGTGTTCGAGGCAGAAACCCGGACATCCAACTAAAGGAACTCCAATCCTTAGAATTTTGAGTGGACTTTTTCGTTTCTTTACCTTTTATAATACAACGCCTTGATTTACCTACCTTTCAGATTTCTATAGTTTAGATTATTAGATTATTCATTATTAACCAAGCGATATGATATTGTTTGCTTATGATATTGTTCTTATCGAAGAAGATGTTCCAGAAGTCCAGAGCAGGCTTGAAAGATGGCGAGAAAGATGGTTTGAAAATTAGTAGAACAAAAACTGAACATTTATTTTGCGACTTTGGTGATATATCTAGTTTTTCTCCTATAGCCTTAAATGAGGTATACTTACTGACCTGCTCCAATTTTCGGTATCTCGGTTCATTGATACAAAACGAGGGTAGCATTGATAAGGACGTGAGAAATAAGATAAATGTAGGATGGATGAAATGGCGAAATGAGTCTAGGGTAGTTTGTGACCCACGAATGCATTTGATATTTAAGGGGAAGGTTTATAAAACAATGATAAGATCGTTCATGCTGTACGCATCTGAGTGCTGGGCTATAAAAGAGACGGATAAAAGAAAATTACATGTGGCAGAGATGCGAATATTAAGGTAGATGTGTGGTATAACTAGAATGCATAAGATTAAGAATGAGTATATCAGAGGCAGTTTGAAAATAGAGAAAAGCTGAGGAGTAATAGGTTAGCATGGTATGGGCATGTCATGAGGAGAGATGAAAACCATGTAACGAGAAATGTGTTGAGTATGATAGTGGACAGATATATGAGTAGAGGAAGACCGAAAAAGGTGTGGATGGATTGTGTGAAAAATGATATGTGCGTAAAAGGTGTGAATACTGAGAAGTCTGACAGGAGAGAATGGAAAAAGAAAACACGTTGTGCCGACCCTACTTAGGTGGGATAAGGGTAATGATGATAATGATGATTATTAACCAGGCGAGGCAACTACTTTTATGTCTTTATATATTTTTGTAAATTTTATTAATTGGTTTTAATACACTTTTTTTGTTTATTGACAGGTATTTAATAATTATATCTCACTGCAACCCTTTGAGGTTACATTTAACACTAGAGTTGCAGTGTTATAACAAATATAAAAAATATGAGTAAAATATACCCCAAACGATTCTAAAACAAAAGGGTAAGCTCTAAGCAGATAAATTGTAATATATTATTTTTATTTTCATTAACAATACTCGCACTTAATGTGATTTTCCAGTGTTAAAAATACAAACGTTTATTACATAGATTTGTGTATGAGATGTAATTTATTGCAGGTTGTAAGAATTATAACGTTAGAGTTACAGTTGTCATTACTAACTACTGCTTGGACTTGTTTTCACAGAGCCTGCAGCAAGACTCCGTCAATGATGAAGTTGTCCAGTCCATATTATTTGCTGTATTCTTTTTAGATTCTTTGATTACTTTATAATAATGTCATAAATTTATTCTGTAATATATAAAAAAACATATATTAAGTAAATGCATACAATTAAAAGCTAAGTGAAATGATGTGAGAGATTTCGAATATTCTACTTACCTAATTAAGTACCGCTTTTCTTTCTACCTTCACCAGGGGATTCCAAATTACCCATTGCAATATCCTACGGTCCCAACACTCACACAACTTCAGACAATCTTGTAACTAGTTCAGAGATATGCACACCACCAAACGCCAGGGACACTTCTGCAAGGATTTTTAAGATTAAAAATATGTGTTAAGCATTTTTTTAAATTAGACTTTGAGATGATTTTACTGTCTAACATTCTATAACAACATTCCAGAATCAACATCGAAAGCAGATAAACCTTGCTGCTACATAGAATTACAAAGAACGTTAAAGAACACGACATCAGCCTTGTCAGTTCTATCGGATAGTGGCTACGATACACTATTATGTGCGAGTTATCGCAGATATCGTAACTCTCTTCTGTATTTGCCAGTATATATGTACAAGCTATATCTTACGTACAAACTATATTTTACGTACAAGCTATATGTTTCAGGTTCCGGCACACTCTCTGTACACACTGAGCTTTCGAAAGTCTCAGTTATGCTTACCGTCAGATTATTAATATTTTGGGTGTTTTAATTAACAGTACCTAGGCGATCGAGCCTCGTTAAAAACCTTTCTTAAATTAAAATAAACTTGGTTGCCTCACTAAATTAGCATTTTTCATTAAAAATATACGCACATATATCCTAAAAATATGTCTCTCGGATTGCAACTGGGGTTACACGGATGTTTGAAGCGGCCGAATTCCATCTGAGATATTTTGTTTTGTCAGTGGCGGCGAAATTTATATCTATATCCTAGCTGTATTTTTTTCATTGCCTAAAAATTCAGATAAAATGTTTCCTATGAATGAAATCTAGCTAGATCGATTTATCTTCCCCGAAACCATCTACACACTAAGTTTCACGGAAATCGCTGACGCCGTTTCCAAGATCCTGAATATATAAAAATTGCTCGTTTAAAGGTATAATATATAGATTCTATGATGGTGGGTAAATTACTAAATGAGTCAAGGTGATTATCTCCCGATCAATTGTTATTCATCTTCAAATAAAAATTGAAGTTCGGTGAAGCAGTAGTCCGGTGAAGCAGTAGTCCGATGAAGCAGTAGTCCGGTGAAGCAGTAGTCCGGTGAAGCTGTTAAGACCTAGGTCAATATCGTACACGGTTCGAGAAAAAAATGCAATTAAAATTCTAATTGATGTACTTTAGAGACTGACTGATACTTGATAGTTAAACATATAACGTAAGCACACTGTTTCGAAATTGAGTAAAACATTCGGCGGCTTCAACTTAAATTAATCATATTGAAAAAATCTGTTACTCACTCGTCTGTTGTGATATAGATGACTCGAGATATAAAGCGACGAGACACTGAAAAGTAATGTTTATATGAAGACTTGTGACAAATATGTTACAGTGATAGGTACGTTCTCAGTACGTACTCAAAGCAATGCTAAAAAAAATTCTTTATAGCGTAACCAGTTTAACCAGTCTTACACAGTAAACTAGTAATCGCCTGCAGCATTGTCAATGTTAAATTACAATATATAACTCAGTAATAATACAATATAACCCAGTTCCACGTGAGGAGGAGTTTTGTTAGACTTGATCTCTTAAAAATAGTGTCGATATAAAATCTCGTACATATGTACGTATCAAATTACATGGTAATTGGACAAATAGTTTTGGAATTTATTAATCTGAAAAAAAAATACATTCTCACAGAAAGAAACCGAGCCACAGCAACGCGTAGCCGGGTCTAGCAAGGAACAAATGGTCGACCCACATATTTGAACTACATGACATTCCACGTGTACAATACTAATATATAAAGCAGAAGAGTTTGTTTGTTTGTCTGTATGGTTGAACGCGCTAATCTCAAGAACTACCGGTCCGATTTGAATTTCTTTCCGTGTTAGATACTCATTTATCGAGGATGGTCATAAGATATTATATAATGACGTTAAAACCAATAGGAGCGGAGCATTAATAAACTTTTTTCTCGAAATGACTACGCTATTGACCCAGCAAGGTCTTAACAGCTTCACCGGACTACAAATGTAAAGGTATAAGAACCATATCCTCTAAATGATATTTCATAAATTTTTATATCCTTAACTTTCACGACCCCAGAATTCATGCTCCGTGGTATTATTTTAAATTCATTTCAATTATGCACAATAAAGGAACCATATTACATAAAACGCCAACAGTTTCACATAGTATAGAGTCAAGTAATACAAGATTATGAATTAAATATAAAATCCACTATATGATAGACTGAAATCTCGCCAAAAACTTCTCGAAATGTTTAGTCTATGTTAGTTTTGTTCCCATTTTTTTATTTGTCATATCTTACGTATTATCTATACTATAATAAAACTGTAACAAGTCGAAATCTGGACATTAAATATTCTTTGAAAATTTTAATCAGGGTAGACTATGTTATCGATATAGAAGCCAAAAATAATCTTTTTACAATTTTTGTCTGTCTGTCTGTCTGTCTGTCTGTCCCTATTACAAAATACAAGTATTCAACTCAGAAAAAATGCAGGGTTTTGGAAATAACAGATTTATTACTCATGAATACAACTAGTTTTAGCAATAATTTTAACATGTCAATATTCCTTTTTGAATTAATCAATATTAAAACAAAAGGCACTTCCGACCATAAATAATAATTTAAAACATATTAGATATTCAACCTCATATCATGTCTTACTGCCGACACTGTTGTTATTATACAAAAAATCTGTTCATGGATTAAACGATGCTTACACTATGAACACGCATCACTCTGAAACTACTGAACCAATCTTGACGAAACTGTCAACTGATTGATTAGTGATAGCTAATATTACGAGATTACATCAAATATACTTTTTGTCCCATAAAACTCAAAGGGTTCTCCAGGATAAAGGATTAAAGCCTAAAATCTAAACCCGTATTACTCTGAAAGTACTGAACCAATTTTAACGAAACTTAACAAAGTAATAACTGATATTACAAGGCTATAATCCAGGATACTTTTTGTCCCATAAAACGCAAGAAGTTCTCCAGGATAACGAAAAACAAAAATTTGTAGTTAACGTAACTAGACTTTTTTGCGACACCTTAGTACAAGAGCCGGCAACGTTAAAAGAACAAGAATTTTTAAATACCTGGTTCTTTAATATATCAGTATATATTTTTTTGTATCATAGGAGGCAACCAAACAGGTGGGTCACGTGACGTGAAGTGACCACCACCCTCTATAGACTCTAGCAACACCAGGGGTGTCGCAAGTGCATTGCCAACCTGTATATAGGGGAGGGTAAGGGAAGGCAAAGGAGGATAGGAGAAGAGAGGTGGGTCTCCGGCGCTCTCACTGACCAAACGAAATACTACAATGCAAGCACTGTTATTTCACGTTGGTTTTCTGTGAGAGAGTGGTATTAGCCCGAAAGGTCACTTGGTAGCCGGATAACGTTATATTTTAAATGCGCATTTTGATTTATGAATAGGTTTAGGAACATTTTTTTCAGTAATTTTTAAACGCAATTAAAAACATGAATTTATTATAGTCAGACACATTTCTTTATAAACAATCGTATATATACCTGCTAATATATTTTACAAATAAAAATAATAAATTTCAAACCAATTTTTTCCATAGCAAAGAACAAATTTCATTTTATTATTATTTTAAACATTACTGATATTAAGATTTCACCAAATACAATGAAACGATAAACGTAAACGTATGACTTGGGATTGACGCCATCTTAAATATATGCGTCGTCGACCATCAGGCTATACGAAACCGAAATACCTCGAGCCGGTGAGGTGAAATATCTCGGCGTCAAAAGTGTCGAATTAAGTGTTCACACACAGATAGAGTGCGAAACAAAACCGCTATGGTCTTGGATCGTCTCTATCATTTGCTATGTCATAAGAGTAAAATGTCCCCCAGACATAAACTCACTTTATATAAAACTTACATCCATTCGATTATGACGTACAGTTGTTCGGTCTTTGCACATGCGCAAAATCGTATTCAAAGGTTGCAGGATCTCCAGAACCGAGCCCTACGTAAAATCACCGGTGCCCCATGGTACGTCCGGAATAAGGATCTCCACAGGAAAATGGAGATGCTTTCTGTCTGGGCATATATAAAATCACTCACACGTAGTTATCTCGAAAAATCCGCGAATCAACCCAGCCCTTTAGTGGTATCCGCCGCGAACTATGAACCCGTACCCAACGCTGCGCAGTATAGAAGACGACCGTGACACATTTTTACCTTCCCTCCTGATTCAATCACGTCAGCAAAAGATCAGTACCAGTCTGTCTCTTCAAACAGAGCGTGCTCACGCCCACGCCCGCATGACCACAGATCACGCCGCCGTGGTATGGGGGTAAATTTCACTCCCGCACACCAGATTAGGCCCCGCTCGGCAACGGCTCAAGCCTAGGTCCGTTCCCTCGGCGGGAAGCTCTTGAGTACGCTGCTCACGCGATACAGTGACACAAAACTTTATATCACTGCACATCACACACATCACCTATACACACGTGCACGCCTACACGTTTTTCTTTTGCAGAGAAATAAACGACAAACTACCCTTATTTTTCCCTATCCTATCCTATCCTATATAGTTTAGAGAAATTTTTCCGACACAAAATACATATAGGAGTTGTTGAGGCAGGCATGCTTGGTACACATGCATATTTCAATAACTTATATACGTATATCTAGATAGCTTAGCTTAGGTTAGCTCAGATAGGTCGTTCGATGGGGCTCCCTGACGTTTCGTCTGGTACAGGTGCTGACCGGGCACGGGTGCTTCGGTTGGTACCTGTACCGGATAGCACGCAGGGAGCCGACCGCCGTATGCCATGAGTGCGGCGTTGAACTGGACACCGCGCAGCACACACTTTCTGAATGTGCTGCGTGGGAGGAGCAACGCCGCATTCTGGCTGCGGCGGTAGGAGGGAACCTCTCGCTGCCGACCGTGGTCGCGGCCATGCTCGGTAGCGAGGACGTCTGGAATGAAGTTGCCTCCTTCTGCGAGGAAGTCGTCTCGCAGAAGGAGGCGGCGGAGAGGGTCCGCGAGAACGACCCGTTAAGCGGCCGTCTCCGCCAAAGGAGGACAGGCAGGAGGAGGCGGCAGTTTGGCCGCCTCCTCCCGCCACCGTAGCCGGACCTAGGGACGGGTGGGGCTGGGGCCCCACCTCCCCATTGCACAGGTCCTGCAGACGAGAGGAGACGGCTGGTGTGTACCCGGCTGTCTCCTTACAAGACGAGGCCCGGCGGCGGCACTTCTGCCGCTGGGCCACACCGCTGGGGCGACACGATGAAGTCTATAGAGATCTCGTGCCGCCCCAACAATAGCGGAAGACATACACCGTAGGGTTTTAGTCCGTGCGACTCGGACATAACCCACTCTCTCCCCAGGGAGGGTGGGTATCCGTTAGGGACTTCCCCACGTAAAAAAAAAAAAAAAATAGGTCGTGGTTTTTGCACAAAACAGGCAACAGACCAAGCCGAGGTGTGCTGTGTACCCTGGAGTTGGTCGCCCAAACATCCCAAGTCGGTTGAGTGCCTTCAGCGTTCGCCTCAATAGTTCGGTGAAGCTGTAAAGACCTTTCCAGGTCAACAGCGTATATATTTCGAAAAAAACATGCGTCGATAACATACGCTGCTACAATTATCGCTATCATTATCGTGCAGCTAGTGCTGCACTAAACTAGTAATTTAAGTTTTATTATATTATTTATTATTTTAGTAATTTATACATATAGCTATATTCTATACACGTATTATTTTTATAGCAATAGATCGACCTAAATATTGAGCTAATAACTGAATTAGTGTGAAAGATGAAATTTGTACTCATTTATATCTAAATACAGTAATAAAACTTCGTTCCAATAAAATTACTGCTATTGTAACATTGGTTAAGATTACTTTTATTTTTATTTCCAAAAAATAGCATCAAGCACATTATTGTGAATACCAAAAATGTCTTTCAATAATAATTCCATTTTAATAACATTTCAAATTTAGTAAAAAAAAACATCCTAAAATTATTTAAAAATCAATATTTTTGTCTGTAAAGGTACGATATGTACAAATAAACGCCTTTTACCGGCAGCCAGGTAGCCCGTTTTTCGGATGAATATAATAAACGAGTATAAAACTGGCTTGATTGATTCTTTCCGGTATGGCCTCTGCCTATGTAGGTAATTTCGCCAATATCAAGTGTGACAAATACACGTTATAAATTTAATGCCAAATATTTAGTGTAACAACGTAGAATAATCTACAATAGAAACATATCAACATGGATAAATTACTTAAAGGTACTATGTTGTGAGTGGTACAAAGATTATTTATAAAAATATATTATATTTTATTTAAAATACGTTTTCGAAACAGTTTATAACTCTTAAACAATAGTTTTAAACAAGTGACAGTTGACGCATGGTGCGAAGTTTGACGCTTCGATACGGTGTTCATATATTTTTCTTTAATACAATGGAGTATAAAAAGGTTTAAATACAAGTTGAAGATAGTTATGAGAAAGTAAGTGGTAGAGATACTTATCTAGTTTTATGTGGGTTACGTTTTATCTTAATTGATCCTGGTAGATGATTTTTTCTTCTCGAAATGACTACGCTATTGACCGAGCAAGATCTTAACAGCTTCACCGGACTACAAACAACGGAGTGGTAGATGATGCTACAAACAGGTACTAGGCTTATTTAAAAAAAATATAACATGTAATCTGGTTATGTTTCAGTTAATCCGTGGATAGTTTGGATTTACAATTGGAAACGATTTTATTCAATTTTTTTACGTTTTATAATACAATTTAAACCAGTGATAACCAATTTGATGCAGACGAAGTTGCACGGGTCAGCTACTAAAAAATAAATGAGTGTGTGTAATATTAAAATAAATACTTTTTGGTGAATACATATATCTATGGTGCAACAAATATCGACAATTTTTCTATTCTGTCGATATGTCTGTTTATTTATGTGTTCAACGGTTTTTCTTATTCTTCGAAATGACTACGCTATTGACCTAGCAAGGTCTTAACAACTTCACCGGACTACAAGTACTATTTGAACGGGAATTTTACGGGCAAATAACTAACTAATTAGCTGATTTATCTTAAGCTAGCGAGTTCAGCAGACGATACCCGATATTATATCTATATAATAAAAGATTGAACACATATTGCCCGCTAGCTTAACTAGCGGGTTCAGCAGACATTGCTCTCCTGATAATAAGACAAACTATACCTAAACCTTGTGGAGACGCAAGCGCCGAATACCGGCGGGTATTCGTCGTCAAAATGACGAGGGCAAAATAGTGACGAGAAGGAAGCGGGAAGTCGTGCACTGAATCGATGATTTCTCCTGCAGCGTATTCTCCACCACGACCGCGTACAGCCGCCCAGAGCACCTCCAGCATCACACTGCGTTTTCACCTTCACTAGGATCACTACAAAGCCTGGTAACCGGAACCAACGTCTCCACCGTCCGGTTGCGGGAAGCGAAATATTACAGGTTTACACCTATAACGGCGCGATGTTATTTCCAAAATTCTTCAATGGGATAAGGAGCGCGGAAAGCAAACGTCAGCGCGATAGACGTTGCGAGAAGAAAAAAGTGGCGGCGATTGATTGTGCACGACTGGAAAAGGGTAGGATATTTAGAGTTGTTGCGAGGTGTACTAGATGGCGTTACCACCTTGCTCAAGAATTATTTTATATATTGGTAAAAACGGCATGAAGATGCGTTCTGTAGTTTTTGATCTTATCGCGAGCAGACATATAGACAGACGTGGAACAGGACTTTTATTTACACTATGTAATCAATGCAGTGATGAACTGTAACTCGTGCATTCGTCCGTGTGAAATTTATCAAAAATATGTTGTTCACTGAAAACATGCGCGTGTGACGTGCTGTTATGATATTATATTAATATTGATAAATGCTCAGCAAGCTTTATTCAAAATAATATATAAGGCATTGTAAATGACATTTTAAAAACAATTATATTACTCAGTCGTCCGGCATCGGTCGCATTGTAAAGTCTCGCGCCAAGACACCATACCTTGTGTTAACCACACAATAAAAGTGTGCGTCAGTGAACTTTGCCTTTTTTAAAAAAAGGACCCACAGCAAGCCATCCTAACATTGCGCTGTACTGGACTCCAAGAATAAATATATTTGAAAGTCGTATATATCGTATAGTCGTGATTTAAATTATAGCAAAGTATATTATAACCTAATTATATAGACAATATGGACATATTATATCTACATAATAAAAGATTTATAACACATATTGTTCGATAATATTGTTATATACTGTAAATGAGCACGGAGGGTGACATATGGTAGTTTAAAGTTACAGTTATGTGGCTGATGATAAATCCCATCCCATTCGATACACTATTAGTATTCACATATATAATGTACATGTTACCTGTTAGATGATGTGCGTGTCATACTCATATTTTTGAAAGAGTATTATTGTAAATTACTTATCTAATCATAATTTTACATTTATTTAATATATTAAAGAACGCGTGCGAAGCCGCGGTTAACAGTTAGAGTATTAATAAAATTGACGATTTCACGATTAACCCACTAACTAATCTAGACAATATTACATACACAGATACACTTACCACAAACATAAAGAATTGGGCTGATATTCTTATCATTTTAATGAACAAATGTAGTTTCAGAACGTATGTAATATTATTTCGAATCGGAGTCTTTATATAACCTTTTAAATCAACATTAACGTTATAAAGTAAACATATATGTTGTACTAATTTATGTGTTTGTTTTTCGTTCCGACATGGATTATATATTTACTATGTCTATACATTCGATACGTACAATAAGAATGTGACTCAAATGTGTCTTTACTTTTGTGAAAACAATTGTTACCGGTGTCTTGGAAGAAGTTATAAAATACAATAGAATAATTTCTAAAAATGCCTGTTATCTGTATATTGAAACACGCATCACTGCTAAACTACTGCGGTAACGATGAAGCCTCACCAAGAAAATCATAAAGCATATCTTCGACTAACATTTAGTCTTGCTTTCATTAAAATTCGTCCACTCGTTCAAAAATTATTGTGATTTTAATTGTGACGCAACATAAGTACGACAGTAAAGTAAATAAGGAACCATCCATAAATTACATGACAAGCGAGTGGAAGGGGTCCTAAATATCGTGACGTTATATTTTCAAATCCACGTGTTAAGACATGTACTTTGCGCTATTAACGAAGTATTTAATTAGACATTCGAAGCCTGATATTAGCCATTCAATTTTTCAGCAGTGATCACAGAGCAGAGAAGTGTAAATGAGCGCCGCACACTACCTCGAACAAATTTGATTTTCGCCACTCATGTCACTGCGTCGGGCCCAGGAAATAGCTGCAGAACTCGCCCAAGACGCCTGTTTAGTGGAGGAATGTTGTCTTCTGCTGGGAACATCATATGTCTTATATTGAGTTATGCTTTGCCTTTTCTCCATTTTGTCCTCGGCTAAAGTTCCGATAAATATTCTTCTTATCGTCTTGAGCCGGCGTGGTTATTACGCCTTCAGGAAGAAGCCCATGACCCATGCAGTGGCTCTATTAGAGGGTCATGATGATGATGATTATGATAATTTGCATTTAACCCTGTTAATTTGCAAAATTATAGTATAGTAATAGATCCCTATTTTGGTTTATAAAAGATCCTATTTCATTCACAGCGGCTACAAAATTACGACTGTTGTCACTAAATATATCCGATGGTTTTCCTCTACGTGCAATGAACGGCTTAAGAGTCATTACAACTGCATCCTTAGTTAAAACACTAACAGCTTCCAAGTGAATGCACTCATAACGTCGACACACAAAAATGCACATATAACGCTAATTAAACTAAGTACTTCCACGTTCTATACGGTTTCAATATTAAAATAAAAAATGTCAGGATTTACGCGATGTGGAGGCAAGTTACTTATTTTTGGGAACAGTGTTTTACCATTTGTGTTTTAGGCGACTGCATCGCGCGCAATTATTAACAGTGCGTTTCGTAAGATGCCTTTCTTTAACCGGACAAATTGATTCTCTAACTGTTGCTAACAATAATTGTGGACCTGCATGTAAGTTGCCATGCATGCTCTTTTGTAAAATACAATTTAGTTAATTTATTTAAGGCGTGAAAAAGTATTGAATGCCTATTCTCAAAGTCAAATGCGGACGCATATGTTCGTCCGCTGATACGAATTAACCCTAAATTATCATCAAAAAAAGAAGTGTTCGGGTACTTCTCTACCATATGAAAGTAAATATTATTCAATAGAGAATGACTCACGTTAGGAGATAAGCCACAAAGAATGAAATGACTTCAATAATTCTTGAATAATCTGAATTTATCACATATCAATCGTCGAGCATATATAACGCGTTTTGTAAGGCTTGTTGAGACATGAGAATTTATCGAAATTTATAAAATTGTCACTAGCTATCGACGAGTGTGTTTTAGTTTCAGGTAAGTGTTATCGTTTAACACATAACCGGATGTAGTAGGTGCAGACTCATAGAAAACTACACATAACTTTGTAGATTCACTTTTTAACTTTAGTACCTGATGATGGCTGCATAGTATCTAAATTTTTATTCACCTTTAGCTAACGAAAAATGCTCTAATTCAGCATATTCTTTGATGATATTAGTATATTTGCATATCGTTTTTAGCTAACTATATATATCACCCAAAAAGTCTGGAGTATCCTTTAACAGTAGTCTTACATAAAATCTACCATTGTTTTCTTCATGGGTGTGAGTTATAAAATGTTTTTCAAAAGCCTTCGCACTTTCACTCATTACATATTTTGTAGGGGTGTATTGCCCGATTAGGTCTCCCACGGCAGCGGCTCAAGTCTAGGTTCGATCCCTCGGTAGGAAGCTCTTAAGTACGTTGCTTGCGTGATACGGTGACACACAAATATACATCACCGCTACAACACTACACGATCACCCCCACACACGTGCACGCCTACACGCTTACACATTAAAGTAGAAGAGTTTACTTTTTTTCCCTTATCGAAATGAAAAAATTCCCAATTTTCTGATAATAAATATATGGAGGAGTTGTTGAGACATATATGCTTGGTACACATATATGTTTCAGCAACTCATACATATATGAATAGTTAGCTAGGTTAGCTAAGATAGGTCGCGATTTTGCAAGCAACAGGCAACAGCCAAGCCGAGATGTGCCGTGCACCCTTGAGCTGGTTGCCAAAGTAAAATCGGCTGAGTGCCTTAAGCGCTCGCCTTAGTAGGCCGGTGAAGCTGTTAAGACCTTGCTAGGGCAATAGCGTAGTCAGTCGAGAAAAAAAGAAAAATGTTTTGTAGGAGTTTCTTTTAATTCCCAGAATTTGGCAATTGAATATTGAAATTCTGTTTGTTTTGATGCGGCACCTAGAATTGCTTGATTACAAAGTGTTATTTCTTTCGTTTCGACAACATTCGAGTATACAGGACCAGATATTATCCAGCCTACACGCGTACTGTACTGTATTTTTTGTTCGTACTTAAAAAAAAAACAAACAAGAAAAACAAATAATAGTTGTTTATGTAAAATAACAATACATATTTACGGAATATAACATTTGTAATACGAATTGTATATAAATAACATAACGTTTATACCAAATACAACACAAATAACAAAGCAAATAACACAAAATTCAAGTTGTCACATCTAATTTGATTGTTATGCAGTGCAGTGTCTCAACATCAAAGTGCAGGAGGCGGCTGTGGGGTGTATCGGACCCCACAGCGAGCTCCTAGCTAGATGGATTGCATTGTAACCCTCTGTATCTCATACTTGATGAAAATATAAAATAAATGTATAATAGACTACGACTACATATGTATTTGTCGCCAACAACAACTCTTTCTTAATTCTACCTATGATGTGATGTCCATGAACACGCTCGCTGCTTCACGCGGGGAAGAGATTGTTAGAGAACAGGAGAATGTATTATTATATTAAGGTAAATTTTATCCAGAAGAAACATTAAAGCTGAAACATGTTACACATTTTAGATATTATCAAATAAATTATAAAAGTAATTAATAATTCATATTTGAATTTTAATTGGAATATAATTACAGACGGAACCATGAAATTATTAATATTCAAATGATTACTGAAAGTATGAATTGTGTGGTTGTCGAGTAGTGGTGTGTGTAGTGTGAGAACGGCAGGGCAGCACCGCGCGATATACAGTCGTAGGTTTAGTCACCGCGATCCGTATCGGGGGCTGCGTGTAGTGACGCCGTTACATCACTGTTCCCGTACCTACTGCCTAAGAAGAGCCTGCGGTACCAGCATAACCACACATTAACACAACTAAACAGCAACGCACCTTCACATTACTCTATACTTCTTTGTATTATAAACACAGTTGCCTCTTCGTAAGAGAATATTAAACTCTATTATTACAAAAATGGATAATGCAACGGTCAACAGGTATTTTCAGGGACGATAAATCGATCTAGCTAGATTTTATGCATAGACAACTTTCTTTGACTAAGTTTTCAGGCAATCAAAAAATATAGCTAGAATATAAGTGTACATTTCGCTGGCGCTGTCAAAACAAAAATAGCTCAGATGGAAATCGGTTGCTTCGAAAATCCATGTTAACCCAGTTCGAATCTGAGTGATAGCAAAAGAGATATCTTCTTTCATTTTTTTTTTTGTAGAAAAACGCTAATTTTGTAAGGCAAACCTAACAGTTTATTCTAATTGAAACATGTTTTTTAAAGAACCGAGCTAGGCTTGGTCATCCAGGTACTAACAATAATAAGAAGAAGCATACTAGACTGAAAACCTACAACGCTTTATCACATCGACACAACTTTTACTATTAGATATATTGAAAGAGTTAATTATATAAATTAGTAGGCATTGTGGCTAGTGGACATTCGACCATGGTTAATTTTTAAAGTTTAAACTTTATTAGGTTTCTTTTGTCGAAGGGTATAATTCTATAATCAAAGGTTTTCAACATGGCTACTCAGTTACTTTCCAGTTGCCATGATCTTTAATTATATAAACATAAAAAAATTTATGTGGAAATGAAAATTGAAATTAATTATAAATTTGAAACAAAAACCACGTAAAGCTCTAAAATTTTAAGCAAACATAACTTTACGATAATAAAAAGATTTATCGCAACCCATGACACAATTTTCAATAAATTTTACACGACACCATGGGTGGGTGGTTTTTCTGGGTGATATTGAATTAAATGTAGTCTGTTCATTATGAGAAATAGTGATATGCCCAGTATCATCGTTTGGAAAAGTAATGGATGCACAATATAATCAAATGGTGAATCCAAGACAATAATATTTTTAATACTACCATTCGCTATTGAAGATAAATTCTTTTTGTTGCTACATGAGGTTGAATTGCAGCATTGTAACCGCAGAGGTCTAAGTCATGGATTACTTTTATGAACAAAATCCTTATTTTGATTATACAAAGTATTATTTGGCTCATTTTTTATTAATTCATCATTTGAAGTGAGTTTACCATAAAAAAATAATAAACGTTAATAAACGTTGGAACGTAAGAGTTAAAAAATACATATAGTCGAGCAAGGCAACCTCCTTCGCAACCTTTTTTGAAGTCGTTATTAATTTATATATGACGGCTGTCAAAATGTCTCTTTATTTACATGTTTGTATATGTTGTGTAAAATTTAAGCAGTAGTGTGAGTAGTGCATATTTTAATTAATTTAATGTACTTCTAATGCATTTTATATAAAATAAACAGCTTTCTGCACTTCTCCTCCATATAAACTTTAACTATGATAAATTTCAAGATCACTCCTTCACGGGAAATCGGTTAAAAAAGGGCCACAAAGATTTTGTTTCACGTATTAATATATAGATAACAATAACAATAACCCCGTGTCAAAAGTCTCGGGAACTACTCGGAGTTTCTGTCGCTGCCAAGCGATGGACCCGGCACCCGCACGGTGAATCTATAGTATGCCAAGTAGTACGTCTCTTTAAGAGATCGATATTCAAAATTGGTATTAAAGTTTAGAGACGCTAGCAAGGAAGAATATGAGACATAATTATTAAATAATTTATGAAGAAATACTAGAGACCATGTCTATAACATACAATTCCTGAAAATTGTCTTTGAACTATTTGAGACTAACTTTGACTTATTTACCATTAGCGGCAGATCATTTATGTATATTAAGAACAAGAACGGTCCCAGAATAGAGACCTGTGGGGCGCTAATTCGCACAAAGGATTCTGTAGAGATTACCCTTTGTATGCTAACTTTCTAACAACGATCTTTTAAATAAGAGACTAGAAGGTCGAGAGAAGTTCTACAAATACCATAATGTTTTAATTTTAGAATAAGTGTCCTATGGTGAACGCAATCAAACGCCTTAGATAAATCCCAGAACACACCAATTGCATCATGCGAATCCTCCCAGGCACTCAATATATAGCTTATGAGCGTTGCCCCAGCGTCAGTAGTAGATTTCAATTTCGTAAAACCAAACTGTCAACCACCCAGAAACTCATGCACATTGATAGATTATGCACATGATGGACATATCTCATCGAGGAATTTGCTGTGAGTATAGTGTCGCAGGCTCCGTATTACCAAGTCAAGCGCCAGGAAATCCTTACGATTTCATTAAACACATCGACTTTACTTTCTATATAATTGAAACTAATATTATAATGTGAATTACTGTGTATTTGTGTATGTGTATGTATGTGTATATGTATTGTGTGTAGTATTTGTGTGTGTGTGTGTTGTATTTTCATATCTTAATTACTCGCAGATAGTTAGTTTTGTATACGCGTTGTCAGAGCTATAGATAATACTTAACATCTACAAATAAATACTAATTCCGAGGAATAAATCAAATATATAGTCATATGAACAAAGTCGTAAACGCTGGAGTAATAAAAACATATCACACCTACGTCTAAAAAATTGCTAACCTATAATGAAAAACCTAATTCATCGTGTAGTTTAGAAAAACTAATCTAATTCACAAATAGACGCGAAAAGCGACATTTTTAGATTTTTCGTATAAAGAATTCTGCATTATAAATTGCTAAATAAGTAATATAAATACGAACGTATTAACGCAGTGAATTATTTTTAATAACAATTTGTAACTTTACTGAACATTAAGTTTTCTGATAGTTATCTAAAAAAAGATATCAACGCGTTCCATATAACTCTCCATCAATCATAATTAGTACACATAAATATAAATTAACCTATGTCCCGTATTGATAACATAAGATACCTTAACAAATTATATACCTAAACTTTTCTCACAAATCAGCTTATCTATTGGTGGAAACCGCATGAAAATGCGTTAAATAGTTTTAGAGTTTATCGCGAAAAGACAGACCGACAGACGTGGCGGAGGCCTTTATTTTTATAATTCTAGTGATGTTACTGTTAATAATAATAATAATACCAAAAAGATAATTTAAAAATATAGCAGTTAATAATTTGATTTTCCTCACAGGAGCTAGAACTTTTTACAATTCGAACTTTTGATAGATTGAATTTACAGATTAACCGAACGGTGCCGGCGCCGGTGTCTAAAAATATAAATAAAGACATTATTTATCGATTTTAGGGAAAGATTCTTATGTTGAGGTAAATTATTTTTTCGAAACTGCAGCGCACACGAGCCGTTGAAGGGTAGCCGCGATGGCGGAGTACTTTGCGATCGCTCTAATGGGACCTTGATTCGGATCACTAGCTACTGTATCGTACGCGAAGATCTCTGAGATCTCGTGAAAAATTAATAACTGGGCTGACCAGTCCATACCGGATAGTTTACAGGAGAGGGCGGGGTCAGCCTGTGAAGGCTTCGCCGCCTGAGGACGAGGAGCAGGCTGGGACGCGATCTTGGAGGCCCACGGGGCCCGAGAGGACCGTGCGGGGCGGAGGGGTGCACGAGATGTGTTCCCGCCGCTGAAGTATCGTACCGCCTGCTCTAACATAACTTATATACGAGTGAGGGCGGAAGCGTGACGCGCGGGCGGGTGGACGTCACTTATCAGTTTAATTCGTATAAAATATATACCATATTAATATTACAATTTATTTCAAATCCGGTAATAACGAACCAAGACAGAAATCTTCCATTACATTTATATCTGTTTTATAATAATGAGAGTTTTATCTATAACTAGCTGTTACCCGCGGCTCCGCACGCGTTTTTTGAATGTATTAAATAAATGTAAAATTGTTATTAGATGTGTAAATAACAATAATACTCTTTCAAAAATATTTGTAAGTATGACACGCACATCATCTACAGTAACAGGTAAGATGTACATTATATATGTGAATACTAATAGTGTATCGAATGGGATGGGATTTATCATAAGCCACATAGCTGGAACTTTAAACTACTATCTATGTATCAGCCTCATTGCTCACTTACACTATATAAGAAAGTAATGAAAATATTAAGCTATACATTATCGAACAATATGTGTTCAATCTTTTATTGTATAGATATAATATCGGGTATCGTCTGCTGATCTCGCTAGCTTCGCTCGCTAAAACAGCTAATTAGTTGGTTATTTGCCCGTAAAATTTCTGTTCAAATATTACTTGTAGTCCGTTGAAGCTGTTAAGACCTTGCTAGGTCAATAGCGTAATCATTTCTAAGAAAACAAAACCGTTCATATAGTTCCAGCTGTTTCGGAGATTACCCGGAACAAATAAACAAACAGATATATCGACAGAATAAAAAAAAAATGTTGATATTTGTAGCACCGCAGATATATGTTTCATCAAAAAGTATTTATTTGAATATTATATACACACGCTTTATTCTTATAATACGTAATACGCAATATATCACAAACCAAAAATTGGAAACAAAACAAACGTAGAATAAACTTTTGAGGAGTTTTTGACGGGATTTCAGTCAGTGTTATGTAGGGATTTTATATTTTATTCATAATTTTGTATTATTTTACTCTATATTGTGTTAAATTGGCGGCGTTTTATGTAATATGGTCTGTTTATTATGCATGAGTGAAATAAATGAAAAATAATGCCATGGAGCATGTATTCTGTAAGCTTGAAATTAAGAAGATAAAAATTTACGAAATATTATATAGAAGATTTGGCGCTTATGTATAGAGAATACATAAGAACTACCTATACTGACAATTTCAGAATTGGCAGTATGGATTAATTCCTTCGCCTATATTGTGATGGACGAATATTATTACTACTAACCTTTTAGAACGTCAGCACAAAATAAACTTTACAAATGTTTCCGACACAAACATACCACGTATAATTAAAAATTGAAAACAAAACTAACGTAGAACAAACTTTTTGAGTAGGAACACAAAATAAACCATGAAAATATTTCCGATAGAATGTTATCGCGTTACCATGGCAACGCATATAATACTGACATTAACATGCAGCGGAAGCTTAAAAAATAGCCCGTTTTTTTGACATTTTTAATTAGTGCTCAACTCCTGTTGGTTTTAACGTGATGATATGTAGCCTATAGCCATCCTCGATAAATGAGCTATCTAACACTAAAAGAAACTTTTAAATTGGATTTGTAGTTCTTGAGATCATAGCGTTCAACCAAACAAACTCTTCAGCTTTATATATTAGTATAGATTATAACTATTTTATTATAAACAGAATATTTCTCAACTGTATTAAATACATTATATATGTATTTGCGTTTCTTGTTTCTATGAATATTTTATCATATTTTTATAAAAATTTAATTGGCTGGTAGAATAATTTTACTTAATAATAATTGTATAATAATATTTTTTAATAATTTTAATTTTTAGTGAGAGCGCCGAAAAACCCACCTCCCTTCCTGTTTCCTTCTTTTCCTTTCCTTCTCCTCCCCCTTCCCCCATATACAGGCTGGCAACGCATATGCGCCGTCCCTGATGTCGCTAGTGTCTATGGACGGTGGTGATCACTTAACATCACGTGACCCACCAGTTCGTTTGCCTCCTATGATATAAAAAAAACCTGAACACATATATAGTATAACAATGCGTTTAGAGAGCTGATGGGGTTGCCATGGTTTTGTAGTGCATCTGGTATGTTAGCCGAAGCAAACACTGATGGATTCTAAGCCATAATTAGAAAACGCTGTGCATCTCTACTCAACCGCTTTCGTGACAGATTCAACAGCATTCTAAGCACATTGACGAAAAGGTGGGATTCTCCAATGCTGCGGCACCGGACACGACTTCACCAACACTAACACGCAGCAGCGCTCAAAAGGAAAAAAACATATCGATTTTGAAACATTTTTCATTTGTGCTCCGCTTCTATTGGTCTTAGCGTGATGATATATAGCCTATAACCATTCTCGATGAATGAGCTATATAACATTGAAAGAATTATTCAGATCGGACCAGTAGTTCCTGAGATTATCCCCTACAACGCCACAACATCAAAACATCACAACGTCACAAACTCATAAACTTTACCTCTTTATAATATTAGTATAGATGTGTTAACCTTTAGCAATTAAGATGTTACTAACATAATATTGGCTGTCCAATTTAAATTGTGATATTGTTGCCTGAAATAAAAATTATTATTATTATATTTACTGTTTTCTATAAGAGTTATGACAAAATTACAGTAACTCTATTAAATATAGCTATACATATACGGTTATTTTACAATGACATTGTCTCGAGTGCTATTTCTTAATGTAAACTTACTATTTGGATATCGACACTGTCTGAAATTATATCTATAATTACTAAATCACCAAAGCGAGTACATAAAATGGGTTGGTGTTTAACTTTCATTTTTTTTTAATTCTGTAACCGTGGGTTATCCCCATATTAGTCGTTTTATATAGATTTTTATATTAAACAATTCCATAGTAAAATCATAAATGCTTTTGTGTAAAATCAATTTTAAATATTGTAATTTACGAATATGAATCAAGTGTTACACGTACAGCTATTTATTAGACAAACTTTGTTTAGTAGCTTGAACGAGCTGCATAGTAATTAAATAGAAATAAACGCGTGTCTCGGGCACGGCTAACTACTATCCTGAGTATGAGTCCGTGTACCGCTAATCTCAATTGTAAGTGTAAGCAACGACTAGATTTGTTGCAACGATAGGTCTCGGATAACAGAATCGTTCACAAATCATCGATAACGAGTTTTGGTTCATCTGTAATTTTATAAACCATCATGTTTATAATTTTACTAAGTGGTAGAACCACGCTGAAACTATTATTGGTTTCAGCACGAATAGGTCAGCTCGCTCGGGCTAATACCACTCTCTCACAGAAAACCGACGTGAAGTAACAGTGCTTGTATTGTTGCGTTTCGTTCGGTCAGTGAGAGCGCTGGAGGTACCCATCTCCTCTCCACTCCCTTCCCCTCTTCCATCACCTTTCCCCCTATTCTCTCAAAACACAGGCTGGCAACGCACTTGCGACACCCCTGATGTTGCTGGTGTCTATGGACGGCGGTGATCGCTTAACATCAGGTGACCCACCTGTTCGTTTGTCTCCTATATCATATTAAAAAAAAGTTGAAATTTCACGTTGTTTCAAGCGATCTACGCTTATTAGAAAGATTGTTACTATGTGTTTATGCAATTATATACAACTTTTTTATAATAGGTTCTGATACAGCTATTGTCTGGTGAAATTTACTACCTGAATATACAAATGTAAGTTCATTATCATAATAAGCTACTAAATCAATGAAAGACGGCTAGAATAGTCATATTAAACGGGCGTAGTTACTGAAACAAGTTTGTACTTAACAAGGCATGAACTGAAAAGGAAGAGATGGTTCGTTGATTAACTAATTTGCATTTTTAATGTTAATTATTTATTAATTGAAATATTTTTTGCTTTTCCGGTATGAAAACGTATATATACCCTAATATTGAACATATTTCAAACACAACTCACTAAGAACTGTCAACATGAACTTTGTAAGTAGAAATATTAACTCATATTTAACTGTTAATATTTTTTATGAATTTATGTTGAATAAATAATATCCTCTATATGTATATATATACTGTGATAAAACCGTAACAAGGCCAAATCTGTACCTTAAATATTTTTTGAATATTATAATTGGGGTAGAATTTTTTATTGATATAGACGCCAAAAATTATCTTTTTATAATTTTTGTCTGTCTGTTTGTTTGACTTTCTGTCTGTCCCTGTGAACACGTATCACTCTGAAAGTACTGAACCAATTTTTATTCTTTATTTCTTTATAAGACAACAAGGGTCCACAAAAACAAAAACAACTTATACAGTAATACATACATTAGTAGTAAATTTAAAAATTAAAAATAAATAACTATATTAATATGTGCTTTTAAACAAATAACTACAGACATCCAGTGCTATGACGTAAAGAAAGAATAATTTATAGTTAATGTTATAACGGAAACTGAGGATATTGGTATCCTCCTAACTGACCAGTACCCTGGAATAAATTCAAACGAATTCAAAAGGTTCTTAAATTAGAAACAAATACAAATGGTCTACGGCAGTAAATGCGTCGTTCTCAAATGGTATCAACGAAAGACTGAACCAGACACTAGTTAACAAAATGAGATTCAAAATGAATGAGAAAAAAGAAAAGACAACCTGGACAAAGATAGCTCAAGAATGTGTGAATAAATATAATGATACTAATCATTCAGTCACTGGTTTTGCACCAAGCTATCTTTTATATGGTACTGATATATCAAATGAATTAAAACAAGTAAAATCAAATGATAATTAGATCAAAGATAAAAAATAGCACTTGAGACTACAATAAAGTCGCATGACTACAATAAAAAGTTTTTGACAAAAATCGAAAATTCTACGAATTTAAAGTGGGTGACACGGTATATGTTGAAAACGGAAATAAACTTAATAGGAAGAAATTTGATGAATTGAGTATTGGACCTTACGTAGTTGTTGAGAATATTTCAAACACGATATATAGAATAAATACAGGTCGTAGAAAGATGGAGTCTTTAATCATTTTGACGAAACTTGACACAGAGGTAACTTATATAACAAGATTACATATAGGATCCTTTTTGTCTCATAATACACAAGAGGTTCTCCAAGATAACGGATGAAAATAAAAAATTTGAAGTTAATGAAATTATTAATGGATTTTGGTATTTTTTCTTTATGCTGTATGTAGCAGACAGATTAGTTAAAAATTTAAGCCATATTTCTTCTCCCTATGTTACTTAAAAAAAAAGAATAACAAAAGAATAGTTAGTATTTTAAAATGTTTACTCTTAAACATCGAAGAGAACTTTTAGACAGGGTATTTTTATATAAATTAGTAAATAGCATCTTGGATGTACCACTACTACTATCGCAAGTAAATATTACGGTACCTTCTCGGATACCGCGATCAGGAAATTACAAATTATTTTGTGAAAAACGGGCTCGCACAAATTTGGGTCATTTCTCCCCATTAAATAGATTAATAAGACTCTATAACGTTGCATCTAAGAGTACTACAAGCAACACTGATATTTTCTTTGAAACCATTACGGATATTAAGAAATCATATGCTCTTAATATTTAAACAATGAAGCCGATTATGATTTCCAATATAAACTTGTTTAATTTTCGGAATCAACTTTAACAATGTTATATTATGTTATTTTTCAATTCTCTACGTGATCATTTATAATTAATTGTATTATTCCATATTTTAGTTTTAACTTGTTAGTTATTTAAATCACATTATGCACCAATTTTTATATGCATGCCGTTGTTGCCTGTAACTAGGGTCATATCTAGCAAAAAGTTGAACTGTACATTTTACTACATTTTAATAGCATGTACTGATGTTGACCCTGTTGGTAACCTAAATAAATAAAATAAAATAAAGAAAAAATGTACGGTTCCGAACCGTTACCCCGTCGCTCGATTAGTATAAAGTCCTTTACGCTGAGCCACGGTTATATATCATTTGTATGTGAAAATACCAAGGACATCAACTACATAAGAAACGTCGACAAAGTTGTTAAACGAAACTGTACCTAATATGTAATAGGTTTTGGGCTTATTATTTAAAATAATTTTCAAATACCTATTTGTATAAATTTGAGTCCTTGGTTAGTTTGGATTTATAATTAGAAACGGTAAATGTCGCTGTAATTGGGTTTATTAATATCTATCATATTTAAAAATACAATTGAAATAATCGATTTGGTGCAGAGGAATTTGCACGGGTCATGTATGTATATTATTGTATAAATAATATCTAAGACATATTAAATGATGAACAATGTTTAATTAATTACTTATTTCACATAAATAACAAATAATATTAGTATAATAAATAAATTTCATCATTAGATATTAAGAATGCGATTAGTAGTCAAGATAGCTAAAAGTGTTCATAGATGGCGCTAAATTGAAATATTTTGAATCTCAATTACAGTTCTGTCAATACGTATGTTGTATCGATATTTGATAGGATTACTTCTTTAAATATTGTTGTCTTGAAGTAGTTGGTTCAGGTTTTTGAATCAACAATTGAAATAATTTGTTTAGGTGTTTGTAATTACCATACTGTGATATACCTATATTTACACTAACACTAGCGGGCCCGGCAAATGTCCTGGCCTGTTTATAAAAAAAAATCCTTGAAAAATTATATACAAAAACGTTCCTCATTAATCATTTTATCCAATGGTGAAATCCGCATGATAATCCATTCAGTACTTTTTAAGTTTATCGCGAACAGACAAACAGACGTAGTAGGGGGTTTTGATATACATTATGTAATGATGTTTATAAAGAGAGGTAAGGTTTAGTGTTTGGGCAATTCTTGGTACTACAGATGCGATTTTGAAAATTATTTGACCGTTAAATAGATATATTATGCTAAGTTCAATATTTTAGTCGAAAAGGTGGTTTATATGTCAAAAGTAAAACGAATTGAACAAGATTAAGTTTAGATGCAGATTTCGTGAATACTTTACAAACTGTTACAAAATAAACTACTAAATCAATATGGAAATTTAATGTTTTATAGTCCGGTAAAGCTGTTAAGGCCTTGCCAGGCCAATAGCGTAGTCAGTTGGACAAAAAAGGAAATTTAATGTAGATAAAGTTTAGTTTCTACAGTATATCAAGTGATGAAGTTACAGGGGGTACTGCGAAGACATTTATCGGCAATATATGTAGGTTAGTTTTTATCTTCATTAAACCCGTTAGAGGATGCTGCGAACAGGTTCTACGCTTATTTTAACAGATTTCTCACATACCAACGGGGTATATGTTTTTAGTGAGTGCCTGGATAGTTAGGAGTAACTGCTAAATATCGCTGTAATCGGATTTTAGGTTTTTTTAAGGTCATTTACATTTAAAAGTGCATTTTTGTTACCAGAAGCGTGTATAATTTCATACCCAATCAGTCATTTTTTTTAAATTTCATGTTACATACAGATACTCTATTTTTATTATATGTATAGATAAGTAACTTCATTGTTAGTTTTATTGTTGATGTAAATTTTAGAGAATATTTTTATTACTTTAGTAATAAGTTATAGTGTCATATATTTATTTTTCAACATACTAACTGCGCCGTGATGATAGGTTACGCAATTACAGGTCTTTTAAAATCTACTAATAAATCGACATCATTTGACTTTTTCCGAGCTTCTGCTTAACTAGCAGACTAAATTTATACCTATAACACAATTGAGCCTAGTGTAGAGATCAACGTGTAATAACATATAGAATTTTTATGTTTATAAAATAACATATAGAATTGTAAGCCAAGGATAAATTGTTTGGCAATAAATGTGTATTATTATTATTTTAATATTTATTCAAATAGCTCTGATACTTAGTGTTTAACTAAGTAGCAGGAGTACCTCCAGGAGAAGTCACCAGATTGCTGCAGTTCAGTGCACTATGGACAGAAATCGATGTACAATTCTAGCGTTGTCGAGCTGGATGGCATGTTGGAGACTTGCTATAGTTAGTCTTTCTTGCAGTCCCAGCCGCCTAAGATATTCTTTGAGGTTAGCTGGGATTAGCCCGTTAACGGAGATAACTATTGGGACTATTTCTACGGACGTCACCCTCCACATTTCCGCAACCTCGTGTGCCAGATCAAGGTATTTACTTCTCTTATCTGCTTCGGCTTTCACGAGATATTCGTCAAATGGGACGCTGACGTCCACAAGAAATATTCTCGACTGTGAATGCTCCCTCAATACTATGTCAGGCTTATTATTATTAATAAAATATTTCTTTAACCGATCTTAATGGAATTTTTTTTTATTATATGAAAAGGAGTCAAACGAACTTTTGGGTCACGTGATGTTAAGTGATCACCACCGTCCATAGACACTAGCGACATCAGGGACGTCGCAAGTGCGTTGCCAGCCTGTATATGGGAGAAGGGGGATAGGAAGGAAAGGTAAAGCAGGAAAGAGGAAGGGACGTGGGCCTCCGGCTCTCTCACCGACCGAACGATACACAACAATGCAAGCACTGTTATTTCACGTCGGTTATCTGTGAGAGGGGTGGTAGTACCCCGGAGGAGCCGACCCATTCATGCTGAAACCAAAAATAGCTTCAGTCTGGCTCTACCACCTACGAATAAAGCTTGTATGTTGCTCGTAACTATAAGTTACAAGTTGAAGTCCCGCGTGAAAACATCTATTAGTGTTGGAATCTTATCTTCTATACATATAATGTGTCTCGGAATAAGTAATAGAATATATTTGAATAATTTATGGAAATGTCCGTCTGTCTGTTTGTATGAAATCTCATCACTGCTAAAGCACTAGCTTTACAGAAAATCATAAATCATATTCTCGAGAGTAACTAAGTCTTTGTTTTATTAAACGGTCTACTCTATCAAAAGTTATTGTACAATTATGGCACGAGTTAATTACGAGAGAAGAGTAGTAATAAAAAAGTAAATAAATACGTTTTAATCTCATACGAAAGGAGGATATATAGTACTAGCACCAGATTTTTTTTATTGTAGCACAGCAACGTGACTGCACTGTGCCTGATGGTGAGCACAGTACAATCCAAAAACAATGGCGACCACCGAGACACACGCCATCCCTCGGCGGACGCCGTTGTCATGCCGGCCTGCGTAAATGTCTCTTCACGTTACTCTTGAAGGATCCCATGTTATAGGAAGAAGCGAACACACTAGCCGGGAGATTGTTCCACAGCTGCATGGTACGGCAAAGATAAGAAGTTGCGAACTTTTTAGTTCGTGCCCAGATAGGATTAACCGCTTGATTATTGTGATAAAAAATCGAGGTAATCATAAGGAATGCCGATGAAAGCGGAAACTCAGTACAATAGAATAACTTGAGCGTATTCGTACCTATACCAAAAGTAAATTAATAAAGATGTAGTCCGGTGAAGCTGTGAAGGTCTAGTAAGGCCAATAGCGTAGTCAGTTCGAAAAAAAGAAAAAAATAATAATAAAGACTTGATTTCCAATTATATTTATTCTTGGACGTACAGGGCACTTCTCACGCGTATGTTAAACTACATTTTTTTAATTAATTCCACACGGTTTTTTTTTCGAACTGACTACGCTATTGACCTAGCAAGGTCTTAACAGCTTCACCAAACTACTTTTTCACACGGACAATTTCACAAATGCACGTGTAATAGTTCATCACTACATAGTCTAAAACAAAAGTCGTCTGTCTCGTCTGTCTGTCTGTCTCAAAAATTACAAAACAGATCTTCACGCCCTTTTCAGCAGAAGCTGTAATGATTTATTGGGGGAAAGGTTTAGGTATAATTAACTTATTTTATTATATTAACATATAAAAAAAAGCTATTCTTATGTTTTTGGGTTTAGCCATTCAATGCCCCTGCAAGAGATTCATCTGTTACTGAAAAATCAAACCTATTTTTTAAGGCGCGTTAGATTTTACCAAATACAAATAAATTTCTTTTTTGATACAAAAATCTTTAATCAAGTTCCGAAGGTTTACATTAAGCAGTGTCAGCAACCACTTTGATCGATAAAGTTGTTTCTGCGGCTGCTTTAGATGTAATATTTGCTGTTAATGGCTGCAAGTATTGGAGTAGTATGGGTAATGTCTTTACTCTGGGTAAAGAGAGCACCTGGGTCCTGGTCTCATCCAACGGCAGGAGGTTGGAAGACAGCATGACCGCCGGTAACACAAGGTCCACTAGGCACATCAGTATGCAGAGACCGACTATCTGAAATACAATAACAAGTTATTGAATCTACATACAGTTCACACAACATGTACACAGTTATGTTATCTCAATTGTGTTCCTTTTAATTCTTATAAAAATTGACCACTATTTTTAAAGTATCAGCTCTAATCAAATTGATATTTATTAAATTAATTGAGAGTTTTCAGAAAACTAGTGGGCGCCCAGTGCTCGACATTCGACCATAGTTAATTGATTTTGTAAAGTTTGAACTTTATTAGAGTTCTTTTGTCAAAGGGTATACTTCAATAATCAAAGGTTTTCATCATGGCTACTCAGCTCACTATCATGCCATTTGCCATGATCTTTAATTACATAAATGTAAAAAAAAATGGAAATGAATATCGAAATTAATTATAAATTTGAAACAAAACCATATGGTATACAGCTATCAAATTCTAAGCAAAAATAACTTTCCGAAAATAGAGAAATTTATCGCAACTCATGACACAATTTTCAATTAATTTTATACGACACCATTCGTGGGTGGTATTTCTGGGTGATATTGAATTAAATGTAGTCTGTTAATTATGAGAAATAGTGATTTGTCCAGTATCATCGTTTGCAAAAGTAATGGATGCACAATACAATCAAATGGTGAATTCAAGACAAAGACGTTTTTAATACTACCATTATCTTTTGAAAATAAATTCTTTTTGTTGATACATGAGTTTGAATTGCAACATTGTAACCGCGGAGGTCATTTATGGATTATTTTTATGAACCAAATCCTTATTTTGATTATACAAAGTATTATTTGGCTCATTTTTTTATTAATTCATCATTTGAAGTGTGCACCATAAAAAATAATAAACATTACAATAATAGTTACATTTTATAATATCATTGTTGAATGTAGGATGAAAAATGGTAATTAGAACGTAAGAGTTAAAAAATACATATAGTCGAGCATAGCAACCTCCTTCTTCCACAACCTTTTTTGAAATTCGTATTTATTGACGGCTGTCAAAATGTCTTTTTTATTTACATGTCTGTATACGTTGTGTAAAATTCGAGTAGTAGTGTGAGTAGTGCATATTTTAATTGATTTAATGTACTTCTAATGCGTTTTATATAAAATAAACAGCTTTCTGCACTTCTCCACAATATAAACTTTAATTATGCCAAATTTCAAGTTCACTCGTTGACGGGAAATAGGTTAAAAAGGGATACAATTTTTTTGTTTCACGTAAAAATATATAGATACTTGAATAAAAAAGTTTAGGTTTATTAAATTTATCAGGAAATATCAAATTAATATTTTTTAAAGCTCTTTTAATTTTGTAAAATTTAAATAATAAAATAAATATATAATAATTTTTTTTTATATATAAATTTGGGGAATTATTATGTTCCTGATATAGTTTATTACATTGCAATGAAAAATTTACGGATAAACAATATACTTAAAAAAATAATCACTATAAATATTTCAATAATTCGCAAAAAAACAATCTACGCTTTTATTTTTAAATTATTCGCCAATTTATCGATTTTAAAAAATTTTGCCGTAATTGATAAAGTTATTTACCCTTCTTTGAATGCTGGAGTACATCTTGATAGGTATAGAGTTGAGAAGACAATGTTCTGTTGTTTGACAGTTTCCTTGTATTGAAACTGAATAATTAGCTCTTTTATATAACATTTTTTGTTCATAAATTATTAAAAAAACTAGCTACCCATCCAGACTTCACGTGGCTTTTTTAGGCTATAGTATTTGCAAATGTAGGTAGTAGAGACACGCTCAAGCTATTATTGGTTTCACCATAAATGGGTCGGCTCGCACAGAAACACAGACTTGAAGTAACAGTGCTTGCATTTTTGCATTTCGTTCGGTCCGTGAGAGCGCCGGAGGTTCATCTTATCTCTCCCCCTCCCGCAGACTCGTCGCGACCTCCCTCGGCAGCATCTCAAGCCTAGATTCGATCCCTAGGACGGGAGCCTTCGAGAATGCTGTTAGCGCGATACAGTGAGACCATATTCACAAGTTCCCTTCACACACAACATTACACTCCACATACGTGCACATTCACACTGGTTCTATAAGGGAGTTCTTTTAAAGGTTATATAACCTTACCCAAAATTATGAGACTCCATATATATGTACGTCTTAGTGCGACACATAAGAACGTATACAGACGTGTCTTAAGAAATAAACATGTATGGTTTAGCTCAAATGGTTAGTTTAATTCGACTCGTGATGTTGGTATCCAATACGTTAAAAAAACCTAAATCAACAGCCTAAATCGTGGTTCGTTCACTCTGGCACCTTTGAGCTTGTTGTCATTCAGTGGAATACCGTAAGCGCTCGCCCTTAAAGGCCGGTGTAGTTGTGAATATCAGTCTGGCCAATAGTAGTTCTAGTGATTTCAAAGACAAAAAAAACTTTTTCAGTTGAGAAAGTGGTCACGACTGAAGAAATAATTTTTGAAAATTGACGAAGCCTTTAGGAGAGTCGTCTTTGAAAATGACATCTCACACTGCAGTAAGCCCGTTTCGTATTTTGACACGACATATATTTGGACAGCGATAAAATGGCGTCCATGTACAAGTATGAAGTCATTAATAGTGACGTCATAATTATGATTTGATCAAAAAATCCAACATAAATAGTGGAATAAAAAAGCGATACAGAAACACAACACTGGTTATAGTTACGACAATTTCACGTAGGTGTGACTATCTCAACTGCCTGAGCAATTATACCCAGAATCTAGTCATCGGTCGCCTTTTAAGGCATCAAGATACATAAACAGCGGATACCTCCAACCAATAGCGTTAGTAAATAATGTACAGCCGATAACTTCAACCAATAGCGTTTGAGGTCATTAGTAACACCCCTAATATAGTCAATATCGCAGGTCAATAGTGGCTCCCCCGTTATATATAATAAATCTTTTCTAAAGAAATCTCAAAATAATAACCGTATCAAAATCCGTTGCGTATTTTAAAATAAATCATGCAACATACAGACAGACGAAAAACCGACATAGTTTTATAAAACTCATAGATAGGTATTATCAATATATAGCTGAGTCTTTTGTCGAGACATATGTCTGCAAATAAAACTGTTTAAATATTTTTTAGGTATTTATAATACAAGTTTGTATATTATGTGCGATGTGTAGGTGAAAGTCGGCTCGATGAACGCCTTCAGACTCGTTTTTTTCGAACTGAATACGCTATTGGTCTGACAGGCCTTTATAGCTGTCACCGTATTACTTGGACTCTTTGAAGTATGGAGTTAGTTAATAATTTCTGAATAATATAAACACCCTAAAGGAGTTTCATTTTTTCAACGACTTATTTATTAGACTCAATTCGTTTAATAAGTCGGACGAACTGCATGTCGATTAAATAAAAAGTACCTGGATAACCGAGTGAGCTTAGCTCGGTTCTTTTAAAAACATTTTAAAATTAAAATAAACTTTTTTTTTCCCGAACTGACTACGCTATTGACCTAGCAAGGTCTTAATAGCTTCACCGGACTACATTACAATAAACTGTTAGGTTTGCCTCACAAAATTAGTATTTAAAAAAAATATATATTTAAAAAGGGCATATCTTTTGTTTTCACTCGAATTCGAACTGGGGTTACCCGGATTTTCGAAGCAACCAATTTCCATCTGAGCTATTTTTGTTTTGACAGCGGCGGCGAGATTTACCTTCATATTCTAGCTATACTTTTTTTTTTCATTGCCTGAAATCTCTATTTAAAAAAGTTTCCTATGAATAAACTGTGGCTAGATCGATTTGTCGTCCCCGAAACTATCTACATACTAAGTTTCGAGGAAATAGATGACGCCGTTTCCGAGATCCTGAATATATACAAATATACAAGAATTGCTCGTTTTAAGGTATTAATAAAATATTATTACAGATAAGAACATGTCTGAGGCTCGGCTGATAATTGTTTTGAGTACCACATCGTGTCTTGATAGTCGAAATTATACATTCATATTGTGAACAACAACTCCATGTTGTAGTGCCACGCTACCTCTCAGAGAACAAAATCGTTCACAAAAGATGAGGTTAATTAAATCCGCGATGTCGAGTTTTAATTATCTTTTTCTATAAATATAATACGAACTTCTAGCTTTTTTTATAACGTGGGGAAATCCCTTATGGATACCCACCCTCCCGGGGGAGAGGGTGGGTTATGTCCGACTCGCATGGACTAAAACCCCACGGTGCACCGTCGTCAGACCGTATTGTTGGGGCGGCAAGGGATCGTTCTAGCTAATAAACCTTGTAGAGCCGCGCCAACGGTTCGCCCGACGGAAGGTGGCCGCCGGACTTCTACCTATAGAGAGGCAGACTGTATGAGACAGTATGAGGTATTGACTCGGGTGATATAGTCGGGATAATTATTCAAAACCAACACACAACGAGAGGCCTGTCTTTCTTGATGTTATTTAGTTACACATATATAACATGATTATAACAATATATTGCATGATCACTTATTATATATATATATATATATATATATATATATTGTTTGAAAAATTGTTTTCTCTCGAGTTCTTGACTCGGTTTAATTCCTGAAATATTCAGGGAAGACTAGGTTCGGATTCCCTTGAATTTATAAATACGGTATCACCTAAAACTTTGCTTATTATTGTGCAAGTTACGAAGGTCAAAGCCGGAGGATCCAAAAAAAAGCAAATTACTTCAATTAATTTATTAAAAATATAAGATTAAAATAAAACTAATACTACAGAGCTTCCGAAGTTAGGATAACCCTCGCCTAAGACTAACATTGTGAGAGTGTAGCCGATGTTAGGCTAACTCTCACACACTAAACTAAACTTATAGCATAATGAATGCTACCGATGCTAGGTTAACACTGTTTAAACGTTGTTTCGTACAATTTTTTTATACATGAATAATGTGGCAACGAAGGAGTAGACCACCGAACGTTTCCACCAAGTTTCTACACCTGTTGTACCGTGGAAATAGCTGACTCGTTGCTCTGAACACCTGCAGCGCCTTGAGACTGGGAACTCGGCTCTCTTAGTCATCGACTGTGGTGTGTAGCGATGGCGTAACATGCACGTGTATATGGCTGCTTGTTTTTGTAGTTTTGGGGCGTGTTCAATGTGAAATTACAAATAAAATCATACACTGACTTTGCAACCGAAACTTTTAATGTCCACTTTTTTGTCGAGGAAAAATTTGTATCTTTTTGTCAACGAATATTTCGCTGTTTTTTTGAAGAAGGGCAGGGAAGAAGAAGGAATAGATAAGTTTTAATGGCCAGCACGCTACAGTAGTATGTGTATATTTATGTTTGCTTCTAATTTGTCTATGTATCTGTGTATGCTTTTTGATACTACGCCTGTTGTGCCTATTACTATGGGGATGGCTTCTGTGTGTGTATTCCAGAGTCGGGTTACTTATATTTTTATGGGGTATTTACTAAGCTTTTCTATTTCTTTTGGTCCTATTTTGTAGTCAGATGGTATGGTTATATCTATTAGGTAGGTTTTATTTTCTGTCTTACTTATGTATATTATGTATGGTCTATTATGTGTTATTGTAACGTCTGTCTGTACTGGTATTTCCCACATTAGTTTCGCAGTGCTGTTTTCTTTTATCTAAGGTTGAGTTAAATTCACCTTCCACCATAGCTGATCTATTTCAAAGTTGTGTTTTCTTCCAAGTGATCATGAAATGTTGATTGAAGAAGGCGTTACTTTGCGGAAATCCATAATTAAGTGTTATAGTGGACGCTACTTTGCACTCGCCCGCTCGTATCGGAAGAGTCAACATCGATCTGATGATGCTCCGTGACGGAGCGAAACACGTTTAGACGTAGTGGTGGTCAATCAATTCCTAGCGGAAGTGCAAATTAGCGTCCACTATAACACTTAATCATGAAATGTATCTTACTATGTTGTTATGTCTGTTCACATAGCAGGTGCCGGACAGCTTTTCACATCCTGAAATGGGGTAAGTCTCAGTGTTTTATATTATTATATTACACTCTAGTTTTAATTAAACAATTAATATGATCCTACATTATAATTTTAAATTTCATTACTAAAATCATGATAAAAATATACAAGGACTTATGAGAACCCTCAGTGACTTAAATTTTTTTTTTGATAATTAAATCGAATATATTATAATATTTGTTTATCTTATATTACAAATATTTATAATGAAAATTACAAGGAATACGGCTTTGAAATAAGACCTTACTTATGAAAGATTTTCCAGATTGTTTCGAAACTCCAGATGTGGAACTGTCTGATGAAGAAAATAATCCTGAAGAATAACTACCCCCAACTAGTGATTTTGATGAGAATTTCGAGGCAGCATTAGAAGAATATATGCTGAGCAAAGCTGAACTTAATACAGAACATAAGGTAGAAGATTCTAGTGCAGAAATAGACGAAGAGGTAATTGTATATTCTATTCCCAACACTGTTTCAGATATTTTACAAACTGAGGAGACTGTTACGTCAACATATGAACAATAAAAAAAATAATAAACCTAATCGTAAATGGAAAAACCTGATGTAGAAACGTACCTATTTACCAGAATATCCTGCAAACACGGGGGTGGTTGATGAATATTTTGCTGAATGCACTACATTATCTCATATTTTTTTAGTCTTGATTATAGTGATGTACTGGGTAATACTGTGTATTAAATAACTTATATGTCACACAAAGAGATAAAATTCTGAACTTGAAAAAAGAAAAACTAGTGACCTTTATCGGAATAAACTTCTATATGGGGTACAACACCCGACCTTCGTGGACAGATCATTATTCATCGACACCTGATTTGATCTGTCACATTTAAAACTATATATATAGGTTTGCAGCAATTTTGAGCCATATCCACTGTAATGATAACATGCAAATACCTTGCAATCGTAAGGCTAAATTATACAAAATCAGACGATTAATTAATGCTTTTAATAAACAATTTCATTAATGTTATTATGGAACCAGAGAACTGAGTATAGATGAATCTATGATCAAATTCAAAGACAGGTCGGTATTAGAACAATATCTGTCTAATATGAAGCCGATAAAAAGAGCTGATCAACGATTAAAAACTTTATAATTTGTCAAGAAAAAATTAAGAAGTAGCTTTAAAATTTAGAAATTAATTATTAGGAAAAAAAGTTGTCCTGGAGTTAACAGAAAAAGAATGAGATAAACAGAAAGTTATTTATTATAATATTTTTTTGGCTTAAATTATGCAAAAGATGACAAGTCCCTCTTTCTTTTGGTATTTATCTTGAAGAACATAAAGAAACTAACGAACAATATACAGTGCTATGTGTTTAATTAACCAGTGATTAGGTGTATCGTAGTCAACTCATTACTTATGATATAAATATTATAGTAAAATTAAAGATTACCTATACCAACAGCTACGTCGTAGAGAGGAAGGGTCTATCTATTATGATGATAACCAGTGATTCCTTCCGGTGCTACTTTAAACAAATTTAATCATTTTTTAAATTAGTTTAAACAATAACATTTTATAATATAATAATAAGGTTCTTTACAAATGTGTCTTTTTTGCAAAACTGACCTTTAACTGTTTGTCTTCTATCTATATTTAGAATAAGAATGTATATCGTCTGTACTGTTAGATTTTTGTGAAAAAAATTGTTGCAAATATCTAGGAATAAGCAATAAAATATATTTCAATCATTTTTAGATATGTCTGTCTGTTTGTTTGCACGCACATCACTGCGAAAGTACGACAAAACCTCACAACGAGAATCATAAAGCATATCTTCGAGTAACATTTAGTCTTTGTTTCATTAAAATCAGTTCACTCTATAAACAGTTATTGTAAAAAGTAAAGTAAGTAATGTAAGTGTAAATGTAATGACGTCGCGCCTTAACGCCTGCCGACAGAACAGAAAAACAAAATAATGAAATAAATGTGTTCTCTTTTAAATTCTCATATTAATTTTGTTTCAATAACAATATTTAAATTTCAGAATTTGTTTATTGAAATTAGTGTGGTTCTCATATATATTGGTACTCGAAACATCAATTTTTACATATTTATATTTTCATAAAGTCTATTAATCAACCAAACGCACGATAAGTTGCAAAATATCAATATTAGATTTACACAGGCCGCAAACCTATGCATCAGTAGTCTAACGCAAGTCGCGCAAGCTTCCACTTCAAGAAAAACCTTCGTCATGACTCTTTTTTTTTTTATTGAAGCACGACAAAATGACCGCGCCATGCTTGATGTCAAGCATAGTACAATCCAAAAACATCGGCAACCACTGAGAGACAGACTATCCATCGCCGATCGCCGCCGTAATGCCGGCCATAATGACGAAAGCTGCTCGGTACTGGATATGCACAGGCTGATCCCGAAACGCGACGCGCAGAAGCGAGTCACTATGACGGGCTTTTTCGCCATATACATGGTGGTATTGCGACTCAGTCGGGCTGTAAAACCCTTCCACCCCGCTATCGCCATTGCCTCGTTCGTTGATCAGCAGGGTGCAGCACGTGCAGGTGAGGTTGGCTTGGGTGTCTCAAGTCTTAAGATGTTACTCGACACCCCTTACACCCCAATTTCATCTACGGGTGAAAACCGCATGAAAATCCATTCAATACTTATTGAGTTTATCGCGAACAGATAAACGGACAGACGTGGTAGAGGACTTTGTTTTATAATACGTAGTGATAATCAGAACAAATATTTTGAACATCATTATTCTCGAGGTGCATATATCTTCAACTGAATTATATATTGATAATAATCTTATGTAAACAGTTTTACTATATCTCGTCATTGGTAGCAGTAAATCAAAATTTATTCTGCTATACAGTTTGATGTTTGAACACAGAGTATATTTGTGAGCTCGTTTGCTATAAACCAGCTATTTATTACAAAAAAACAATACAGCTAGTATAATGTAAGTTGCGTATCTAGCGCAGCGCACTGTCTCATTGATTTGTTATCGATGTGTATTCTTATATTGATATCGTTACCATTATGAAATGACATCCGCGGTTTTCGATAAAAATGGCATTTTCTATGTCACTGTCCGCTGAAATAAATCATGGTGTACTTATTAGTTTGTGGAGGAGCCCATCCTTTAGTAAAAAGCTGACGTACCCATTATCTCTGCGCATTTTTAGGCATTTTTTCTGAAACTTTGGATAATCTTGTACAATTTACGATCACGATGATGGAGCTGAATTGATTCGATTAATTCCCTTCGATAATAAGCTTCACTAATAGTTATTACCTGGGATTTGTTAAGATCATAAAACGAGATAATAAAAATTTCCCCCTTAGTCAATGGTTCTTATTTTTATAATAAACTAACTATGCCTGTGATTTCGTCCGCGTGGAACTATATGTAAAAACAATGATTAATAAAATCACCTGAATGTATTAAGTCCATTTACTTATCTACTTTTCTCTCTTACTTAAGTAAGTACATAAGTCATATCGTCAATAAAATTATAAAGATAAACGAATAAAATAACAAGTAAATGTGCAGTTGAAACTTTTTACAGCATGGTAGGGAAACATTATTATACGTTAGGTGTTGTACGTTACTGTTGCCATAGTAACCGTTGATATGGTAATCGTAGCCATAGTAACAAGGTAAGAGCGAGTTTTAAATTTATTTTATGATATTCGATGCGTATGCGTGAACTATAAACATTGAAATTACAAGTTATTAGCTGATAGACAATAAAATACTATTTATTGTGTGAAGAAAACACGTAGCTGATTCTTTAATTTAATTTAAATTCAATTTCTAATTCGTTCATCTACTGTAAATAATAGGTCTTTACCTATGAAATTGCCGTTCTGCAGTACTGGCCATTTCATCCTGGAGAATCCTTTGCGTTTTATGGGACAAAAAGTATATTTATAATAATCTTGTAATATTAGTTATCACTAAGTCAAGTTTCGTCAAGATCGGTTCAGTACTTTCAGAGTGATGCGTGTTCATAGGGACAGATAGACAGACAGACAAAAATTGTAAAAAAGATTGCTTTTGGCTTCTATATCGATAACATAGTTTTTTTTTTATATATCAAAGGAGGCAAACGAACTGGTGGGTCACGCGTGATGTTGAGAGATCACCACCGTCCATAGACACTAGTGACATCAGGGACGTCGCATGTGCGTTGCCAGCCTGTATATGGCAGAAGGGGGAGGGGAAGGAAAGGGAAAGAAGGAAAGAGGAAGGGACGTGGGCCTCCGGCTCTCTCACTGACCGAACGAAACACAACAATGCAAGCACTGTTATTTCACGTCGGTAGTCTAGCCTGATTAAAATTTTCAAGAAATATTTAATGTAGAGATTTCGACTTGTTACAGTTTTATTATAGTATAGTTTATTATGGCAAAACGGCAGATAAATTGTTCGCTTATTACATTACCATTCCTATATACATACATACCTTGTCTTTATCTGTGAGATATTTATTATTTGTAATTATAATCTATGAAAATAAATCATTGACAATTTTCCGACAAAAACAGACTTTGAGCCCGTAAGTAAGTAAGGCTCTAGCGTCAGGCGTCGTTTTATACCAAATTATTGAATAAAAAAAGGCATTAACAAAAACAAAATTAATACAACGCTTTATTTCAATAAAGTAATATCTTCTATAGCCTTAGTTTATGCAATTAAAATTAAATTACATGAAGATCTTGGCATTTCATTTTCATCGTCCGACAAGCTACGGAGCCCCAATACAGACTTTGCTGAAACAACCAACAGGACAGCATTAGTGTTGCTGGATGACCCGCATTGTGTTAATTTTTAAGTTTGAATCTTTGTATCTTCTATCTTAGTCGTAGTTCAAACCACAGGGTGGTTATCTCAAAAGACTCAGTGTTACTCCGAGAGTATAAGTGTAATCTATCGCCACGAGGAAAAGGGGCTGCATGTAACTAAAACACAAATCAGAAAAAAGGGTGATGGGAAAATATGTACACAGTGTGGAATTTTTTAATGCCACCTGAAGGAAAAATACTCTAAATAATAGAAATAGCAAAATTCTCTATAAAGAAACATTTCTTTATTTTTGAAAAGAAGTAAAAAACTACATTGAAAGATTTTCGAAAATTCATTTGCTCCACCCGGAAATCGAACCGATTAAAATCTATATAAAACACACCCTGCAATTTTATAGCATCAATCGTTGGCTTCAATCACAAGGATGAAATCTCTCTAATATACTTGGTAAATTTAATGAAAGTAAAACCATGAAATTCTCATTTATTTTAATTATTTACAACAAATGGTAAACTAACTAATTATTTGCTCGTAATGGGCTCCATTTAGTTGGATACACACATTTATTCTTTTAACAAATACATTTCTAGTACCTTTAATAACGTGTTGTGATGAATATTATAAATCCTATTCTGAACTTCGTCTCTCAACTCGTTTACACCCGCATAAGATTTAATATAAATTTTATTTATGGATATCCCCACAAAAAAAAATCTAAAACGGCGAGATCTCGCAGGCCATCTGATTGTGTCATTTGAATCAATCCAGGTATTAAAATTGTTATTAATGTAGTAGGTACTGATTCTGTTGTTATGGGCGGAAGCACCATCTTGTATAATTATTTGGTTTCGCTCCTCATCGGGAAAACCATTTAACTCATTTCTCAAGAGGTACTGTATTTCATGATACTCGACAGTGTTTTAATGACCTTCGGACACGTGAACTAAAACAACCATATCAACATATTAATACGTGAAGCAAAATCTTTGTACCCCATTTTAAGCGATCTCCCGTGAACGGGTGAACTTGATATTTGGCATAGTTAAAGTTTATATGGTACAGAAAGTTGTTTATTTTATATAAAATGCATTAGAAGTACATTAAATTAGTTAAAATATGCACTACTCACACTACTGCTTGAATTTTACACAACATATACACACGTAAATAAAAAAGATATTTTGACAGCCGTCAATAACGAATTTAGAAAAGGTTGCGAAGGAGGTTGCTATGCTCGACTATATGTATCTTTTAACTCTTACGTTCCAATTACCATTTTCCATACTACATTCAACAATGACATTATAGCATGTAACTATTATTGTAATGTTTATTATTTTTTATGGTGAACTCACTTCAAATGATGATTTAATAAAAAAAATGAGCCAAATAATATTCTGTATAAATAAAATAAGAATTTTGTTCATAAAACTAATCCATGACTTAGATCTCCGCGGTTACAATGTTGCAATTAAACCTCATGTAGTAACAAAAAAGAATTTATTTTCAAAAGCTAGTGGTAGTATTAAAAACATCTTTATCTTGGATTCACAATTTGATTGTATTGTGCATACATTAGTTTTCCAAACGATGATACTGGGAATATCATTATTTCTCATAATGAACAGACTACCTTTAATTCAATATCACCCAGAAATACCATCCACCCATGGTGTCGTGTAAAATTAATTGGAAATTGTGTCATGGGTTGCGATAAATTTCTTTATTTTCGTAAAGTTAAGTTTGCTTAAAATTTGAGACCTTTATCACGTGGTTTTTGTTTCAAATTTATAATAAATTTCAATTTTCATTTACACATAGATTTTTTAATGTTTATATAATTAAAGATCATGACAAATGACTGGGTAGCCATGATGAAAACCTTTGATTATAGAAGTATACCCTTTGACAAACCCTAATAAAGTTCAAACTTTAAAAAATCAATTAACTATGGTCGAATGTCGACCACTGGGCGCCCTCTAGTTTCTCGTGATTCCGCACCAAGAGTTGAAAGAAAGTCTCACTTGATTGTTGGTTTCACGAACACGAACATGATTCACTTGAGAGCAATAGTGGTTATTGCGGCGATTGTACATATCATTATCTCTGAAGTTGGCATCAGACCATACAATGTTGCTCAAAAAATTAGGGTTACGGTCAATTTCTTTCATCATGATTTGACAAAATTGCAGTCGTCTGTCACAATTCCTAGGATGCAATTTTTGGACCAAGTGACCATCACGATAACATTTAAACTTATACTTTTTCAGCACTTTAACTACGCGAGTGTGGGTTATTTTAATTACTTCGGCAGCTTCTCTGTTTGAAGCTTTCGGAAATGCTTCGAAGTATGTTGAAACATTTAGATCAACATTGTTATTATTCCGCTGAAGAGTTTGCCGCCGACTTTTGTAACTGTCCGTATTCTTTAAATTTTGTATTATTATTTTCAATACGAACCGAGTTGGTGGCCGTCGGTCTCTATATCTCTCTCCATACCACCGCAGAGGTAGCTTCACATTTTTGTTATTTAAAAAAATATGCTTCCATTAAATCGAATTTTCCTTAATAAGTCATTGTAACCGTGACACAAATATGAAATGATTTGTGAAACAATAATGTATAACAAATGACAATCTATTTTCTAATATAACATATTTAAAACTATCTCATACACGCTGTAATGTCCCATCTGTAGAAAGGAGTTTGCATTACAAACACGTGCTATTGCAATCCCCTTATCTAAATAGTACTTAACTTTACATTGAAATTGATAAATAACGTCAATGATAAATTATTAATTACTAACATAAGTAAACAGAAACAGATGGATCTTTGAGTAAAAGTGCTTTAGCTTGACCCATTGAATTTATAAGCACAGATTTCATTGTATTCCTTTCATTAAATTTATCATGTTAGAGAGATTTCATCCTTGTAATTGAAAGAAAGAAAGAAAATATGTTTATTGCAGCAAATACACGGACAATATAATATTACAGAAATAGAGTAAGAAAGAAGTAATCGTAGAATAAAAAAGTTGAACGTTAAAAATCTATTAAAATTAGAATTATGCCACAGTTTTACTGCAATGGTGCACAAATTCAGCACATGTTGGCTGACACCTTTACAGATGACCCCAGCGCTGATTTAACTGACTCTAACGATCGATGCAATAAGATTACAGGGTGTAATTTATACAGATTTTAGTCGGTTCGATTTCCGGGTGAAGCAAGAGAATTTTCGAAAATGCTTGAATGCAGTTTTATCTCTTTCCAAAAATAAATTAATGTTTCCTTGTAGTGAAATTTTTTATTATCTAGAGAACTTTCTCTCTTAGTGGTATTAAGAAATTCCACCCTGAAAGCATTACTGGATTCAACATGAATGGGTCGGCTCGTCCGGGATAGTACCACCCTCTCACAGAAAACCGACGTGAAGTAATAGTGCTTGCATTGTTGAGTTTCGATCGGTCAGTGAGAGCGTCGGAGACTCACCTCTCCTCAGCTTCCCCCTCTCCTCTTCTCTTCTCCCCTAGCGACTCCTCTGTTGTTGCAAGTGTCTATGGACGGTGGTGATCACTTACATCAGGTGATCCACCTGTTCGTTTGCCTCCAATGAGACAAAAAAAAACCCAAAAATGCAGAAGATGACAGGTGAGCCACCTCTTTCTTTTGGTATTTATCTTGAGAAAAAAAAACTAACGAACAACATCCAGTACTAGTTATATTACTAATTAACTAGTGGTAAGGTGTGTCGTAGTGAACTCAAATAGTTATTATAGAAATATTAAAGTAAAATCAAAGGTAGTAGTTACCTGCACCATCAACTACGTAGTAGAGAGGAAGGGTAAATCCATTCTCATAATAACGTAATATTTTAACAACACCATCTGTATCTATGTAACATACGATTCCGGTTATTCCTTCTGGTGCTGTTTTAAACAAATTTAATTATTTTTTAAATTAGTTTAAACAATGTTTCTTTTTTCAATGTAATGAGGATCAAACTCATCTATGCATATTATAAAAATGTAAATCTAACGTGTTTGTACTTTCAGATCTTTGTGAAAACAATTGTTGTACGATAAAAACTGACCAACAGAATCATAAAATATTTCCTCGAGTAACATTTAGTATTTGTTTCATTAAGATCAGGGAGCCTAGCCAAGTTGCTTATCGACAATCATTAACGCAAATAGAAAACGGAAATATGTATGGAGATAACATATCTAAACGCTATATCACGTGATTTTATCACTTATCATGTACGTTGGTGATTGTCGATAAGCAACTTGGCTAGGCCCCCAGTTCATTCTATTGAAAGTTATTGTAAATGTTTTTTTTTTATTGAAGCACGACAAAGTGACTGCACTATGCCTGATGGTAAGCATAGTACAATCCAAAAACAGTGGCGACCACCGAGAGACAGATCATCCATCGCCGGTCGCCGCTGTGATGCCGGCCATAATGACGAAAGTCACCCGGTACTGGATATGCACAGGCTGATCCCGAAACGCGACGCGCAAAAGCGAGTCGCTATGACGAGTTTTTCGCCATGTACATGGTGGTTGCTATGCAGTCGGGCTGTAAAACCCTACCACCCCACTAACGCCATTGCCTCGTTCGTTGATCAGCAGGGTGCACCACGTGCAGGTGAGGTTGGCTTGGGTGTCTCAAGGTGTTACTCGACACTCCTTACACCCCTAAATGTATTGACGTATTGCCTTAACGCCTGCCGACAGAACAGAAAACTCAAAATAATGAAATAAATGTGTTCTCTTTTGAATTCTCATATTAATTAGTTTGAATGACAATATTTACATGTCACAATTTGTTTATTGATGTTATTAATATTAGTGTGGTTTTCATATCTATTGGCACTCGGAGCAATAATTACATACATCTTTATAAATCCTATTAATCAATAAAACGTATAATGAGCTGCAAAATATTACATGAACAAAGCCCGCTATAGTATGCGTTAGTAGTCTGACTCAAGTTGTACAAGCTTACGCAACGTGACAGGAAATTATATATTTATCTCGTGATGAAAAAATTTCGCTTTAAAAAAATCTTGACAAATTATATACCTAAATCTTCGTCGTGACTCACTTTACCTACGGGTAAAAACCGCATGAAGATCCATTCGGTAGTTCATGAGTTTATCGCAAATAGACTGACAGACATGGCAAAGGACTTTGTTTAATGATATGCAGTGATGATCCGAACAAATATTCTGAACGCCATTATTCTAGAGATGCATATATCAATCAACTGAGTTATTTATTGACAATATTTTATGTTATCAGTTTTTCTACATCTCGCCACAAGTAGCAGCAAATCATAAATTATATTACATTATTATAGTTTAATATTTGAACACAGAGTGTAGCGTGCTGGCCATTAAAATTGTCTCTGGCCTTTTTTGAAAATAGCGACATATTCGTTGTTACAAGATACAAAATTATCCTCGTCAAAAGAAGTGGATATTAAAAGTTTCGGTTGCAAAGTCAATGTTTGATTTCATTATTATATCTCACTGAACACGCCCCAAAAGAGTATATTTGTGAGCTCGTTTGTTATAAACCAACTATTTATTACAACAAACAATACAGCTAGTATAATGTAAGTTACGTACCTAGCGCAGCGCACTGTCTCATTGATTTGTCATCAGCGTGTATTGTTATAGTGATATCATTACCATTATCAAATGGAGTCCACGGATATCCATTAAAAATGGCATTTTCTATGTCACTCTCAGCTGTAATAAATCATGGTGTATTTAGTAGTTTGTGGAGGAGCCCATCCTTTAGTGAAAACCTGACGTACCCATTATCTCTGCGTATTTTTAGGCATTTTTTCTAAAACTTTGAATAATCTTGTACAACTTAAGACCACGATGATGGAGCTGAACTGATTCGATTAATTCCCTTTGGTTATAAGCTTAACTAATAGTTATTATCTGGGATTTGTGAAGATCATAAAACGAGATAATAAAAATATCCCCCTTAGTCAATGGTTCTTATTTTGATAATAAGCTAGCTGTGCCCGCGACTTCGTCCGCGTGGTACTATATGTAAAAACTATATATTACTATGTGAAGCAAATTTTTTGTACCCCTTTTTAACCTACTTCCCGTCAACGGGTGAACTTGAAATTTGGCATAGTTAGAGTTTATATGGCGGAGAAGTGCAGAAAGCTGTTAGTTTATATAAAATGCATTAGAAGTACATTAAATTAATTAAAATATGCACTACTCACACTACTACTGAAATTTTACACAACATATACACACATGTAAATAAAAAAGACATTTTGACAGCCGTCAATAAATACGAATTTTAAAAAAGGTTGTGAAAGAAGGAGGTTGCTATGCTCGACTGTATGTATTTTTTAACTCTTACGTTCTAATTACCATTTTTCATCCTATATTCAACAATGATATTATAAAATATAACTATTATTGTAATGTTTATTATTTTTTATGGTGCACACTTCAAATAATGAATTAATAAAAAAATGAGCCAAATAATACTTTGTATAATCAAAATAAGAATTTTGTTCATAAAAGTAATCCATGACTTAGACCTCTGCAGTTACAATGTTGCAATTCAACCTCATGTATCAATAAAAAAGAATTTATTTTCAATAGCTAATGGTAGCATTGTATTGTGCATCCATTACTTTTCCAAACGATGATACTGGACAAATCACTATTTCTCATAATGAACAGACTACATTTAATTCAATATCACCCATAAATACCACCCACCCATGGTGTCGTGTAAAATTAATTGAAAATCGTGTCATGAGTTGCGATAAATTTCTTTATTTTCGTAAAGTTATGTTTGCTTAAAATTTGAGAGCTGTTTATGTTTCAAATGTATAATTAATTTCAATATTCATTTACATTTTTATTTGTAATGTTTATATAATTAAAGGTCATGACAAGTGGCAAATAACTGAGTAGCCATGATGAAAACCTTTGATTATAGAAGTATACCCTCTGATAAAATAACTCTAATAAAGTTCAAACTTTACAAAATCAATTAACTATTGTCGAATAACACACTAGTTAATTAATAAAATCACCGGAATTTATTAAGTCCATTTACTTATCTACTTTTCTCTCGTACTTAAGTAAGTACATAAGTCATATCGTCAATAAAATTATAGAGATAAATTAATAAAATAACAAGTAAATGTGCAGTTGAAACTTTTTACAGCATGGTAGGGAAACATTATTATACGTTAGGTGTTGTACGTTACTGTTGCCATAGTAACCGTTGATATGGTAATCGTTGCCATATTAACAAGGTAAGAGTGAGTTTTAAATTTATTTTATGATATTCGATGCGTATGTGTGAACTATAAACATTGAAATTACAAGTTATTAGCTAATAGACAATAAAATACTATTTATTGTGTGAAGAAAACACGTAGCTGATTCTTTAATTTAATTTAAATTCAATTTCTAATTTGTTCATCTATTTACTGTAAATAAACTGTCGTTCTCCAATACTGGCCATTTCAAATCAAAATAATTTTTGTTTGGATAAAAATGCTAATTTCAAATTAATTTTATTTTAAAAACATGGAATTCTTTTTTTCCAAAAGTAGTCATTTGTTTATTGATTAGTGTTACATTTTCAACGCATTTCAATCTGTTTGCAATCATGGAAACGTTAGAAATTCGAGTAATTATGGAATATTTGTACGGTCGTGGCAGCAACGCGGTACAAGCGGCACGCAACATCGACTTTTTATTTTCTCGATCTGACTACACTATTGACCTAGCAAGGTCTTAACAGCTTCACCGGACTACTAAGGCGAGCGCTTAAGGCACTCAGCCGATTTTATATTGGCAACCAGCTCAAGGGTGCACGGCACACCTCGGCTTGGCTGTTGCCCGTTGCATACAAAATCGCGACCTATCTTAGCTAACATAGCTAACTATTCATATATGTTTGAGTTGTTGAAACGTATATGAGTACCAAGCATATCCGCCTCGACATCTCCTCTATATATTTTTTGTCGAAAAATTGAGAGTTTTTCAGTTTGATAAGAGGAAAAAAAAATTAACAAAAATAACCCTTCCACCAAGATGTGTAGCGTGTAGGCGTGCACGTGTGTGGAGGTGATCGTGTAGTGTTGTAGCAGTGATGTATGGGTGTGTCACCGTATCGCGCAAGCAACGCACTCAAGGGCTCCCTACCGAGGGATCGAACCTAGGCTTGAGCCGCTGCCGTGGGAGACCTAATCGGGTGCGTAACATCAACGACAATTACGGGGCTAACACTAGAAACCAACGCCCCAGCTGTTATTGGTTTGCTCGCATCCGTTCTGGGAATTTCGACCTGAAAAATTAACCTCGCGGTCGTCTGAAGACTGGTCGACAATGACGAATTAAAGGTGATTGTGGAAGCTGATGACACACAATATACGGCTGAATTAGCAGCAGATTTCGACATTAGCGTCAAAATAATATTGGTCCATTTATTTTTTAATTATTATTGTTTATTTTACACATAGTATATAACAAAATATTACCGTGATTTAGTACTTTAAAATAAAACATACCTATGATGCTGAAAATGTAGAAATATAAAAATTAACTACTTACTCATATTAAGACACGACTCGACTACATCAGGTACATCAAGTGTGTTTTTACTAAGCAATGGTTTAGCGGTGATACCTGAAACAAATTATAGGTAATTATTAACATTAAAAGGCGATCCGTCGTTGGGCATAGATGTTATTTCATCGGTTGTCTTATTTAATTTATTTAATGCAATGAGGTTATGATGTGACATGTCAGAACTATCGTGACACTGTTTTCAAGAACACCATGAACATCACTCGCATACAAGTTTTGGCAAATATTTTCAATGTACAGATACTAAAATTCCATAGTTTCCTCATATTTAATTTCAGTCCGCAGTTTCACGAGCAGTTGCTACAAAATTTGTACATTTTATTTTGGCAAGCCTAGTGAAGCCTGTTACAGAGCTGTGTCCAAACAGTAGCGTTTCTGAGTCGGAAAAAACATTTTTTGAAATGAAAACATCTTTAAACGCATTAAGCAGTATCTATGGCATGATATCGTTATGATTTCGCGTCATAACAGGCTAGAAAATCGTGACTGATTGTACTGCGCTTCCGTCAGATTAGCGACGCGTAGTATACCGGCCTGTATAGGTACATCTACTAGTGATGCTTTGTATTGAGTTTATACAGTTCATCATGTGTTTTATTAATTAGATGATAAACTGTATAAAAATGTTATTAATTATTGTTCGAAGTGGCAATAGATGTGTAAACCAGATTAATGTTAATAATTTCAATATACATATTGTGAAATTTAAATGATTCAAACTGTTGGAAACCAACATAAAATATATTTTTTAATACTTAATATAATAGCAACACCACGCCGGACACGCTTAGAGTGTCTTGGCGTTTCATATTCCTGTTTGCTTCCGACTGTTGAACTGTGCATACATATTTTTTACAATCTTACATTAAACGAGTTTGAGTTGTGTACATTTTATTATTCACTCTTCGACCAGCCTATAAACCAATAAACAAGGGTGAAAACATTGGTCCTTCGAGTTTCGAAACCTGCTCGTCTACATTTATACAACATATTTATTTTTCGTGGCGCCATCGGGTCACGTGATTTCAACGTGTATAACAAAGGAGACGGCGCGGCGCCAGCGCAGCAACTTCACAGCGTTGCGGTGTCGACTGCGTTCACACTTCACCGCCATTTTGTTCAAGCACTACAAGTACAGATACAAACAGTCGCTCAATAAGTTTACGTGTGCATTAAATTATTTTTTATACTTTTATAGTGATTGTGCAACGTACATTGTCTTCTTATTTTTGCATCGTGCGGCGTATTTCAACATACCTAAAAATGTCTAAAAGTGAAAGTGATTCCGCATCTGAATCAGGCGTTTTAACAAAGCTCAGCATACTGGTCAAACAGAGAGGTATTGTAAAAGGTTCCATTACAAAATTACATAATACCTTTGACAAATCAGTGCAATCTTTGTCATCACTATCCAAAGAAGACTTAAAAGTGAAAGAAGAACGATTACGATCACTTTTTATACGATATGAAAATTATAACTACCGCATCATGGGTTTAGATGCGAGCGACAGCGAAAATTCCGATTTAGTTGAAGATAAATATTCTCAAACGTTAGCCAAGATCCTGCTGATGTTAGATTTATTAGAGAAAAATACAACAACTGGGAATGAACCACATTGTCGTTCTCAGATACCTACGAGATTACCCGAGATATCCATACCAGATTTTACCGGAAAATATTCAGAGTACAAGGTTTTTATAGGACTTTTCGATTCTTTAATAGGCAACAATCGTAATTTAGAAAATATACAAAAGTTTTATTATTTAAAAAGTTTTTTGAAGGGTGAACCTTTCGATTTAATTAAGAATTTACCTTTAGTTGCTGAGAGTTACAACGAAGGTATTAAATTATTAAACGAGAGATACAATAACGAATACAAAATAAAAAATGAGCACATTAATACGTTGCTAGACTTACCCTCATTAATAAAACCGACAGCTCAAAATATTAGGCAGTTCGTATCAAACATTAAACAGCAATTAGCTGCATTAAAAAACTTAAAATGTAATGTAGACCACTGGGATCCTATCGTTTTGTGTGTGTTGTTACGAAAACTCGACTTTACTTGTAATAACGAATTTCAGCTTGTTCGCGACTTGGAGCCCTCTGTACAAAATCTTATTGATTTTTTAGAGAAACGTGCCATGGCACTAGAAAACTCCGAGTATCCACGTCAAGGTAAACAACATTTTAAAACAGTATGTGGAGCTTCAGCCCTGCAAGCAGATCCTCCAGCTGCAAGGCCTGCTGTAACTTCATCATCATGCTCGTTATGTAAGTGTCCTCACAAGCTGTTTTCCTGTAGTAAATTCAAATTAATGTCTGCTTCAGACCGATTAGCTTTTATCACAGAAAACAAGTTGTGCAAAATATGTCTTAATAGACATCAACAACCATGCAGGTATCACTTTAAATGTAATACCTGCAAACAAAAGCATAACACATTATTGCATGAAGACAAAGCTCAGGATCCAGTAACATTGTTTTCCAATATATCCAATACACAAGTGCTTTTGCCTACGGCTAGGGTCAAGATCATTGCCCTCAATGGCACCGAAGTGCATGTAAAGGCACTGCTGGACAGTGGTGCTCAGATTTCATTCATTTCTACTGAACTTGCAAATTTATTACAGTTACAGCCAAAAATGGTAAAGTCAGGAGTAATAGGTATAGGAAATACAGTTAATCATTTAAATAAATATGTATCTCTTCAAATTCATTCTCTTGTCAACAATTTTAACATCAACGTGTCTTGTTTCATTTTAGACAACATTACTTCAAAGCTGCCACATAAGAAGGTAGATTTGTCAAATTTTAAAATACCTTCTAATATCACACTTGCTGACAAAAACTTTTATGAGCCAAGCAATATACATATATTATTAGGCGCTGACATATTTTTCCAGGTGTTGCTGCCACATGACCCATCATTCGTTGTCCAGTCATCATCCAGCGCAACTCATCTGTCTGCACCTACATTAATCAACACTCAACTCGGCCATATTGTAGCGGGTAACCTTCCTAACTTTGCAGTAGAACCTTACATATCTTTATTTTGCACAAAATGTGATAATGATCTTGATAAAAGTTTAAACAGATTTTGGCAGACTGAAAGTGTCCCTGAAGTATTCCCTGAGAAACTTACAGAACATGACACATGTGAAAAACTATTTATTGAAAACATAAAACTTAATAATAATAAATTTGAAGTTCCATTACCTCTAAAATTGCCTATTGACTCTATTAATGAAGTTCTAGGTGATTCTTTACACTTTGCATTACAAAGATTTTATAATTTGGAAAAAAGACTCCAAAAAGATCCAACTTTGTTTAAAATGTACAAAAACTTTATAGGTGAATATTTGAAGCTTGGTCATGGTACTAAGTTAGATATTAGCGAATATAATTTATCTTCAGACCCAGTTTATTTCTTACCGCACCATCCTGTTGTCAATATGGACAAAAAGACAACTAAATGCAGGATAGTGTTTGATGCTTCAATGAAAACAAATACAAAAGTATCACTAAATGATTTATTACTAAATGGTCCAGTAGTTCAGAAAGAATTATTTGATATTCTTACATTATTTCGCTTAGACCAATATGTAGTTCTAACCGATATTAAACACATGTTCAGAGCGATATCATTGTCAAAGGAATACCGTTCTTTACAAAACATTCTCTGGAGGGACTCACCGAGTCAAAATATACAGTGCATTCAGTTAAATACAGTTACATATGGGCTTAAAAGCTCATCATACTTAGCAACAAGGTGTTTACTTGAACTAGCTAAGCAATATGAATCTGATTTTCCAATTGCATCATTCATACTAAGAAATCAGACATATGTTGATGACATTATAGCCACAAATGACTCCTTGGAGGCTTTAATAGAGTCTAAGAAGCAAATATGTGAACTTCTACAGATAGGAGGCTTTCAACTTCATAAATGGTCATCTAATAAGGCTGAGATTTTACATGATATCCCTATAGAAAATCAGTACTTTGACGAAATTGAGTTACAAAAGGATAATTTATTCATAAAAACACTAGGTATAAATTACAATATTAAATCTGACTCCTTCATTCTGTCTGCTCCAAACTTGTCTAGTAAAGTGCCAGATACAAAAAGAGAAGTGTTAAGTTTCATTAGTAAATTTTATGATCCACTCGGTTTAGCCGGACCATTCATAGTAATTGCCAAGGTTTTCATGCAAAAACTATGGAAATCCCGCATTACTTGGGATTCCAAGATTACAGGTAACCTAAAGGAAATGTGGTTTGAGTTCTATGAGAGTTTAAAAATCATGAATCCCATAACGTTAAGCCGGCATGTAAATCTACAAAATGCACAATGCCTGCAGCTGCTAGGATTTGCTGACGCATCAAGCAAAATCGCTTATGGTTGCTGTATTTATCTGCGCGTGGTCGATTCAGCAGGTAACATAAAACTATCTTTACTCTGCTCAAAATCTCGAGTTAACCCGCTCACTCAACAACTCACAGTACCAAGGCTTGAGTTGAATGCTGCTTTATTGCTCGCAAAACTTATCAAAAGAGTGCACGATACTTTATCATTAAAAAAGACTATTGATAATACAGTTTTATATTCTGATTCTCAAATAGTCTTAGCTTGGATTAAAACTAACATAACAACGCTTAAAACTTACGTGGCAAACAGAGTAAAGGTAATTTCAGAATTAACTAAACAATTTATTTGGTCATATATAAACTCCGTTGACAACCCTGCGGATTGTTTGAGCAGAGGGATCCTGCCTCACGAGCTGGAGCATCATCCACTTTGGTGGAGAGCACCCAATTTCCTTCACAACAGGGAGTATAAGGTACCACTTTTTACAACAACAACACCTGACAGCCTTCCTGAACTTAAACAGGACTCAGAGCTTTCTCATGTCATGGTTTGTACTTCTTTAAACAATACATATTTAAATTTAAAATGCTTCCATAAATATTCAAATATAAACAAAATGCAAAGAGTTCTTGCTTATGTCCTACGTTTTTGTAACAATACACGCACAAAATCGAATAGGATTCAGCATAACTTCGTTACTTGTACAGAACTACATAATTCATTGTTATTAATTATAAAATATGAACAACAAACATTTATGAAAGATGATATTAGTTCCTTAAAATGTAAGAATAAAGTTTCAAGTAGCTTAAAAGGTCTATATCCGTTTATTGATGACAAGGGATTGGTCAGAGTTGGTGGTCGTTTACATAACGCGTCAATTTCTTACAATCAGAAACATCCTATTATTCTTCCAAAAGCTTCGCGTATAACATATTTGATTATTAAAAATGAGCATGAAAAAAATCTTCATGCTGGACCCAGAATTACCTTGTCTTCATTAAACCAAAGGTACTGGATTGTAAGTGCCATTAGAGAAATAAAAAAAGTTATTCATAAATGTACAATTTGTTGGAAATTAAAACAGAATGTTTCAGAACAATTAATGGGTTCCTTACCACAGGACAGAGTCAATGCATGTCGACCATTTCAAAAAGTTGGCATAGATTTTGCAGGACCTATACCTGTTAAACAATCCACACTGAGACGCTCAATCACATCGACGGGTTACATTTGTGTTTTTGTTTGCTTTGTGACTAAAGCATTACACTTAAAGTTATTATCTGACATCAAAACTGATACATTTCTGGCCTGTTTTAAGCGATTTATTTCACGGCGTGGATTACCTACAGACATATACTGCGACAATGCATCGACTTTCAAATGTGCAAGGAACCAGCTAGATAAGTTTTATAAGTTACAATGTTCACAAGAACATCAAGCACATATACAAGCTTATGCTTCAAAAAAGGGCATAAAATTTAATTTTATACCTTGTTATTCGCCAATCTTTGGTGGACTCTGGGAGGCCGGAGTTAAAAGTGTTAAATATCATTTGAAGCGGGTTGTACAAAGAGCATTATTAACATACGAACAGCTAAACACTGTATTGTGTCAGATAGAGGCAGTACTAAATAGCAGGCCATTGATTCCGTTGTCGAACAACATTAATGATTACACTTTTCTTACACCTGCACATTTTCTTATTGGTACTGAACTTAATTCATACCCAGAACAAGATGTCTCTGACACTAATGTAAGTAGACTTAAGTTTTGGAAAATTTGTACAAATATGCAACAGTCCTTTTGGAAAGTGTGGTATAAACATTATTTGAACACGTTACAATTTAGACCTGGGTGGAAAAATGTATTACCTAACATAGACATAGGGTCGCTTGTTATTTTGTGTGACAACAATACTCCTCCTATGTACTGGCCTATGGCGAGAGTAACAAATGTATTTCCGGGTTTAGACAATATTGTACGAACAGTAGAAGTAAGAACGCCTAATGGTAAAACACATAATCGCTCCATTACTCGTGTATGTGTACTACCGATAGAGTGTACTGATTAAAATATATATAGAAACGTTCATTTACCATTATTTACTATAAGATTTCATTTCATGTGCTATTATTGTACAATTTAATTTAGAATAAGTTATTACTAAGTCTCAATATTGTAAAATCTAAAATGTTCATTTTACCTTTAAATTAATATTGTACTTATCATTGTTTTAAGCCGCAACATGTTGGAAACCAACATAAAATATATTTTTTAATACTTAATATAATAGCAACACCACGCCGGACACGCTTAGAGTGTCTTGGCGTTTCATATTCCTGTTCGCTTCCGACTGTTGAACTGTGCATACATATTTATTACAATTTTACATTAAACGAGTTTGAGTTGTGTACATTTTATTCTTCACTCTTCGACCAGCCTACAAAACCAATAAACAAGGGTGAAAACACAAACGTAAAATATACATTAAAATGATTCATGAAGAAGGTTTTTGTATATAATTTTTTCTAGCATATTTTTATAATCAGGACAGGGCAACGTCTGCCGGGTCCAAAAGAAGTTTCATAAATCATTTAATATTTTCCAAGAATTAAACGTTATGTCAAGAAATGACAAATACTTCTACGACCGAGTGGGATAGAGACAGATATCAGTACCCATCAGTGGTCTACTTCGCTCACTTCCATAACTTAATAACTTATGGTCTTTTTGGCCAACTGAGGTGGGCACCATATTCTTACTTCAAAAAAGATTAAGGTTCAGGAATTCGGTATCTTAACTCCGTCCTCCTAATATATAAGCTGAACTGAAGAGTTAGTTTGTTTGTTTGTTTCGTTGAACGCACTAATCTCAGGCCCTACTAATCCGATTTGAAAAATTATTACAGTGTTAGAAAGGTAATTTATCGAGGAAGGCTATTATAGCTTATATATCATCGATGTCGCGAGTTAGAGTTAGCTGAAAATAACTATTCCACGCGCATGAAGTCGCGGGCAGAAGCTTGTTGTATTACAACGTAACGTGAAAGAGATAAAGGAAGATTGTTTATATATAGTATTCCTATAATTTATAAATACTTATTAGACTTACAGCAAATAAATTAAGCGACCTCTGTGTTTGGATCTCTGGCACTCATATAAATCAAATAATATATGCTTCAGATTTCTTTTTACTGACCCTTGTTTTGCTTTGGTTTTAGGGGTCTTTGCAGCTTCATTGAACTAGTAAAGCGAGTGGTTAAGACACTCAACCCATTGGAACAACTAGCACACGGGTCTATAATGTGTTTTAGCTGCAGCGAAGGTTATACTCAGTAAAAATCCTATATAAAAATCCGCAACAAACAACAGATTGGATCGATTTTAATAAAACAAAAACTAAGTTACTCTCGAGGTTATACTTTATTGAATTTAGTAAAATATGTTGCTCACTGACTCCAAGAATAAATGTAATTGAAAGTCGTATCTATGTTATTTGAATTAAACCGTTTTTTCTAATAACGATACAGATTGTGTTCGTATGTATATATGTGTATGGTATATTTATGATTGTAAATTACTTACCCGCTGCAGTGATAGGTGTCAGATGCACTAAACTGATGGTGAGGACGACCTGGACACATAAATAATAAATTATATTAGTTACGCCTCCGTGGAGTAGCACTCGACTCGTACTCGCGACTAATTCGTCGGGAGATCTGTTCTTCTTATGCAGTTATTTTTGTCATCTATCGTGCCGTAGACGCTCCGGCGCGGTACTACGTGGATTATAACCTAAAGATGACCATAAAGGATGATAATGCAACCGCCATACAAACAATAACGTCATTAAAAATCCACCCTGAAATAGTTAATAGTGAAATAAAATAATAAATAAATAAACATAAAAAAGGAACCACCCAATTATTGCTTACAGGCAGCTACTAACAATACCAGCAATATTACAAAATTTAGAGCCACATAATACAAGGTTATGTATAAAATATACAGGACATTTCAAGATTCCGATAAAAATTGTATGAAATAATTGAAGAGGTCATCAAATCGGTTGTATGTTTTTAAGTTTGTTTAGCTCAGAGTTTCGCCATTTCAAAATCAAAAATACTTTATTCAGTTTAGGCCCTAATAAGGCACTTATGAACGTCAAAAACTACCACCGGTTCGGAAAACAACCCAGTTATCGAGAAAAACCGGCAAGAAACTCGATCTGGTTTATCTTTTTAATATATATAATATTTAAACTATATTACATACATGACAGAAACTTTAAATGGAAAAAAATTTTAATGGATGCACAGAGATGAGTCAATTCCAGACATCACTATCGTTCACATACTGATCCACTCTATAATAGCCTTTTGAGAACAAAACCCGCTTGACATGGCGTTTAAATTCACAATCAGGCAAATCGGTAATATCCTTTGGAATTTTTTTATAGAACCGTACACTATTTCCCAAAAAAACTATTACTCGTTTTACTAAGTCTAAAACATGGGATAACCAGTTTGTCACGGTTCCTAGTGTTTAGACTATGTCGGCCTTTTACAAAATACAGTTTATCAAGGTTCTTTCGGACTTACATTAAATGATCAAGAATGTATTGGGAAGGCAGAGTTAAGATACCGAACTCCTTGAACTTAGTCTTTAAGGATTCACGAGGTCCTATATTGTAAATTGCTCTAACTGCTCGTTTTTGTAATAAAAATATGGTGTCTACCTCAGCTGCTGTCCCCCACAACAGAATGCCATAAGACATTAAGCTATGGAAGTAGGCGAAGTAGACTAACCTAGCAGTGGCAATATCAGTGAATCGTTCGAATTGAATTGAATCGAATTTGTGAATCGATTTCATTTGTTTTTTATTAGAATGTGGATATTTTCAGACGAATCCCATTTTAAACCTATTAGCGTTGGATTCCTCCAAATCTAAAATTAAATGTAAAGTAATCTAAAGTGTCTGTACTTTTAGATTTTTGGAAAAAAAAAATTACTGGTGTCTAGGAATAAGCAATAAAATACATTTCAATAATTTTTAGAAATGTCTGTCTGTCAGTTTGTCTGAACACGCATTACTTCTAAAATACAGTTTTAATGATAAACTCTTTCTAAAAAAATTACATAGCATATCTTCGAGTAACATTTAGGGCAGTGTTTCCCAGCCTTTTTAGGCTATGCCACCTTAACATTTCTAAAATTTGTATACCCCCATACTTAATTTTTAACCTTTCAAAACTTTTTATAATTGTTTCGTTCCCTTAGGAAATATAAGTGATAAGTTTTAGGAAGAAATGGGCACTATGAACTTGTTATCAAAATATCGTAAGTAAATTTTCAAAACAAAAACTTACTTGACTTGACAACTCTAATTACCCAGTTGATATTTTGGTAACATCAAACGAAATTATACCTAATAATTATTTACGGCATTTTTTAAGAATTTGCCTTTTTTTGTTAAATTTGTCAGTGATATCTATTAGCATTGCATATAAATAATCCAAAGCGAAAGGGTTAAAATCGTGTCGAGTTCATTTCTAAATTACTCTCCGTAACTATCAAATTGCCCCCCCCCCCCCCCCCCCCCCCCCCCCCCCCCCCGGGAAACCCTCCCTTAGGGTTAGTTTAATAGGTTAATAGTTATTGTAATTTTTATAACGCCGCAACTTGTAATGAGGCTTAATACGTAGTCCGGTGAAGCTGTTAAGACCTTGCTGGGTCAATAGCGTAGACATCTCGAAAAAAAAATGAGGCGCAATACATTCAGATTTTGTTTTGTAGATAAAATTTCACGCGAACAATGCCACGGGCACAGCTAGTTATATAATAAACTAATTTCAAACGTTTTCAGATTATAGGTACAAGCACACTATATGAAAATCACATAGTAATTGACAAATTTTGTCTGAATGACGCTACCGGATAATACAACACAGGTATGTGAAAGATAACTGCTTTTAAAGTTACTTCATTCACAGTTATATGAAGACAGAAATTAAATCGATTAATTGTTAAAAAGAATGAAATTAATAAAATAAATAAGTATAATTCACACTAACCTCAAGTAAGAGCAGCATGGTTGATTGAATTTTAGTTACAAACTTCGTTATATAAATGAAATCGTTTTGGAAACAATTCGCTTTTATACCCAGTTTGAGTTGAACATATATCAGACAAGCAATAGCGCGCGGCTTTGCACACGTATTTATACAAAGATTACTCACGACTCTCTAGTTAACTGTATTAAAATATTCAGAACTCCTATTATTTGAACCGAATTAGTGATAGTATTATTTGCTTTTGAATAGAGTTTTAATTCATTCCAATTCGGTTTCTTATTCTTTGTGGGGTTTAAACCTACTAAATACCTATAAAGGATCAAAATGAAACCGCCATAAAGGCAATAACGTCATTAAAAAATCCGTTTTAAAATAATTAATAGTTAACTGAATTCACAAAAAGTAAGAAATAAATATATAGAATAATAATAATAAATAAATAAAACAGCCAATAGTTGCTTACAGACATGATTTTTGACGTATACACTGAATAAAACGAAAGCCAAAAAAAGGTGCAGACCAAGAGTCTACAACATAAAAGGAAAAAAATATTTTCTTTATATCAAAGGAGGCAAAGGAACTGGTGGATCAAGTGATGTTAGGTGATCACCACCGTCCATAGACACTGGCGCCATCAGAAAAGTCGCAACTGCGTGGCCAGCCTGTATATAGCAGAGGGGGAGGGGGAGGAAAGAGAAAGAGGAAGGCAGGTGGGGTTCCGGTGCTCTTACTGACCGAACGAAACACAATAATGCAAGCACTGTTATTTCACGTCGGTTTTCTGTGAGAGGCGTGGTACTACCCCGGACGTGCCAACTCATTCATGCTGAAACCAGTAATCGTTTCAGCGTAGCTCTACCACCTATCTAAATTGTATGCATCCTATACTAAACATTGTTTATGCACTAACTTCCATAGACCAAGTCATTCGGCTATAGTCCGTGCTTGATTACATATACTTAAAAAAAATAATGTTATTGCTATTTTAATGTGGTATCGATTTCCCGGAACGATGTATGTAGACTCTGTGTACAGAATTTCATCAAATGGACCGAGGAAAAAAGATGCCATCAAAAACAATACTTGTAAAAATTTTCAAGTCTCGCAACTCAGTTCCACCGTAAAAAATTATGAGATCCATGTAATGCGAAGTCATTCACTGTATTATGTTACACAACTCAATGTATCTCACAAGTAATAGGTACAATTATGTATATATTATATTAAATAAGATCGTTGCCAAGTCAATGTATTTTATTTAAAACATAAAATATTTATAATATTGATATGGTTTGGGGATGTAAGGGGTGTCGAGTAACATCTTAAGACTTGAGACACCCAAGCCAACCTCACCTGCACGTGGTGCTGCACCCTGCTGATCAACGAACGAGGCAATGGCGATAGCGGGGTGGTAGGGTTTTACAGCCCGACTGGGTCGCAACCACCATGTACATGGCGAAAAAGCCCGTCATAGTGACTCGCTTTTGCGCGTCGCGTTTCGGGATCAGCCTGTGCATATCCAGTACCAGACGATTTTCGTCATTATGGCCGGCATGACAGCGGCGACCGACGATGGATGATCTGTCTCTCGGTGGTCGCCACTGTTTTTGGATTGTACTATACTTACCATCAAGTATAGTGCAGTCACTTTGTCGTGCTTCAATAAAAAAAAAAAAAATATGGTCAAATTGATTGAAAACTTAAATATACCGTTTTTATACAGTATCTGCTTGGTTACTGAAAATTTAGGTTTGTAGTTTAATTCACAACGGAGTTATAGGGGTTCGAAAATAGCCCGGAGTGCTTCGAGAAGAGGATAGTACAGCCGGGCCGCTTTTTGATGTGAAGGATCTATAGGTTTATTACACTTTTAGAGTTTTTGGCGGGATTTTAGTCTGTCATGTAGTGGATTTTGTATTTTATTCATAATCTTAAGTGTTATTTGACTCTATATTTTGTAATTTTGATGGTATTTTACGTAATATAGTTAGTTTATTGTGCATAAGTAAAGTGAATCGAAAATAATACCATGGAGCATGAAATTCTGAGATGCCACAAAAACTCCCTGGAAGATTCTAACAAAGGATCCACCATCTTGTTAGAATATCGACTCACAGGACGCTTAATATTGAAGTGATCGCACGACGCTTGTAATATTATTGACTACACGACAATGGCAGTAATAATCTAAAAGATTGATTGCTAAAAATAGAGTAAAAAAAACATCTATAGGCGCGGGTAAGCCTGACTACCGGCGTGGCGCCGACGTGATGCCATGCGCAAGCGACTGTGTGTAATCTCTTTTGCTATACTGAGTTGGCATACCTATAGTGTAATTTGAGATTCGTTCAATTCGAACAACATCGATGTTTCACATTTGCCAGGCGTCCCATGACGGCCCAATTTTTTTGCTCAACTTGGCGCGGGCACTGTCGTGCTCCCAGATTTAAGAAAATGAAAAATGTTTTTGGGCTTAATCCGGACGTTTATTACAAACAGACAGGCAAAAATATTACAACATAAAATTTGGGTAATAAATAGTTAATAATATTCCAATAAAAATATACCATCGATATAACTACAAATTTATTAATATAAATATATGAAACATATTGTCTACGCAACTGTGTAATTTAGACGTCTTGTTATTACGCGAAATATATTAATTTAATTAAGTAAATAAAGAAATGTCAACAGACCGCGGGATGTTTTTCAAATTCAATTAATACACAATTAATTATTAAATTCATTAACATGCTAAAGGAAGGAACTTCTTTTAAACTATAATTATAAACTTCTTGAAAATAAAATAAACATGGTTTTTGTCTTCTCCCATTCGTTTTTGTTTAGCTCTTTCTTCTTTTTCCAAGATATGTTTTGTTTACACCATCTAAGCAACCCGGTCGAGAGAACTCTCTCTGTTTTCTTAAAAATACTTAGTATTCCTCTATCTTCATTTTCTCTAAGATGCATGTCCAATATCAAATAAATTATGAAGGTTTATTATACAGTTATATTCTCGGTTCTAGAATGTGACCAGTGTTTACTTACAATTCATACAGCTCTCTCCAAAACTATATAAACCAACAGATCAACACCTTTGTTATACTTTGACTAACAGTTAGTTTGAATTCGCGAATATTGTAAAATAAAATGATAAAAACTTGTCAATTTTGCGCCATTTATGTATTGATGTCTGGGCAGGCCGATTAGGACAACTGTTGGTGGAAGTAGGCCGTCAAAGCTTGGTCAATGCTTAGACTCACTTCACCTCCATTAATGCGGACTTATTCTTCTTTTGTAGGTGGTAGAGCCCCGCTGAAACTATTTTTGGTTTCAGCATGAATGGGTCGACTCCTCCGGGGTAGTACCACCCCTCTCACAGATAATCGACGTGAAATAACAGTGCCTGCATTGTCGTGTTTGGTTCGGTCAGTGAGGGAGCCGGAGGCCCACGTCCCTTCCTCTTTCCTGCTTTCCCTTTCCTTCCCCTCGCCCTTCTCCCATATACAGGCTGGCAACGCACTTGCGACTTCTCTAATGTCGCTAGTGTCTATGGACGGTGGTGATCACTTAACATCAAGTGATCCACCAGTTCGTTTGCCTCCTTTAATAAAAAAAAAAAATCTACGGAGAGGTGTGGACTGTATTTTTTCTTGGTTGTTTGCGAGGGCAAGGGTATTACCGGATATATACTCAATCGCTGGATCCCAAGATAATTAATCGATTGAACTTGGTAACAGGAACATATACACGTACTTGACGAGTCCAATTGCTGGTCTCGGCACTACTGCGGTGGAGAAACTCTTTGTCCAAGACAGCGTTCCCGAATCTCTTGTGGCACATACACTAAACAGTCTGGGATTTATGCTAATACAGCTGCGCATATAACAGCCACTCCGGTGCGTACGTTAATAGAAGATTACTCGTGCGTTTAATAGCGGTGCGGATGTGCAACTATGCCCTCTAGCGGTATGTTAAGGAGAGGAAAGATGTGAGGGTGGGGAAGAGGAGTTACCCCCGTGCCAACAAAACGAAATAAAATAACTACCATTTGTCATTCCGTAATTACATCAACATAACCGTTTATGACGTATGTGCCCCTTTGCGCTTTAATTGTGTGGAAGCCTACAAGCTTAAAAAATATATATCATATTGTCTGTTTTTTAAACAAAACATAGTGCATTGTTGTAATGAAATTAATTTTTTTTTTCAAGCTTGGATAACTTTTTTTTTCAATTTTATTTTCTATAAGTTTTTTTTTAAATATTTTCAAATATACATGCAAAATTTTGGAGTGGAAAAATGAAAATTGTTAGTGTTACGAAGTTTTTGAATCCGTTCCACGCGAGTGATCTCAAACGTTCTAACTGTAGTACTCTAGTGGTGACCAGTGATTCAAAAAACTCGACACACTTACAATTTTCATTTTTCCATTCTAAAATTTTGTAGGTATGTTTAAGAACATTAAAAAAAACTTATCGAAAATAAAATTGAAAAAAGAAATTAAAGTTTAAAAAAATGAGTTTCATGATAACAAGCATTATATTTTGTTTAAAAAACGGAAAATGTGCTATAGTTTTTTTAAAGCTAGTACGTTTAGACATAACCAAAGTGCAAAAAAAACATGTTTGAAACTTTTAATACAGTTATTCTTTAAAATAAAAGTGTTTTTACAGAGTACGGAACTTTAAAAAATCATATCTCGAAATTTTCAAATATCACATTGAAATAAAAATACGCGTCGATTATTTTTAAACAGAAAAAACAAAAAAAAATTCAACTGTAAAAAAACCCCGTGAAATGACCACTATATATTTCCAATAATCATACAATCGTTTTTAGTGGATACACAGAGATGAGTGAATTCCAGACATCACTGTCGTTCATATATTGATTCACTCGATAATAACCTTTTGACATCAAAACTAGCTTCACGACGTTAACCACCAGGTTAAACTTACAGTCCAGCAAATCGGTAACATGTTTTGGACTTTAATGTAAAATCAAACACTATTACCTAAGAAACTATTACTCGTTTTGCTTAGTCTGAAACGTGGGACGACCAGTTTATTACAGTTTCGAATATTTATAATTATGCTGGTCTTTTACAAAATGTAGATTTTCAATGTTTTTGTGGACGTACTTTAAATTATCAAGAATGTATTGGCAGGGTAGAGTTAATGTTAGCAAACTGTTAATTACTAGGTAGGATGCGATTAGCTAGCTAGGAACAATAAAACACAGTGCGCAGACGGAATGACGTATAATGAAAGGAAAAAGGAAATTACATTTGACATTAGTAATGTTGCCAGAGAGTGCAACAGACAATTCAGTGTGGTTGCGTTCACATTCCAACAGTTAAGATAACGAATTCTTGGAACTTATGCACTGATTTCAAATAGTTTCGCGTAGCTTACGTCGTTGTAAAAACAAATTTAAATCATTCAGGTAAGGTTGAATTTACAATATCCTAAGTATATCCATAAATTTTGTTGGACGCATAGAATAAGAACCTTGATTGTGTAAACAAAATATTAAATTCTTAATTTAAACCACAACGTATATACATGCATAGGCACTCTTTGACACATTACTACAGGACGAGTCAGTGTTACCACTTGTCGAATACTAGTTGTTACCCGCGGCTTCGCACGCGTTTTTTAATATATTATATTAACGTAAAATTGTGATTAAATGTGTAAATTACAGAAATAATCTTTCAAAAATATTTGTAAGTACGGCACGCACATCGTCTACTGTAAGAGGTAACTTGTACATTTTATATGTGAATACTAAAAGTGTGTCGAATGGGATGGGATTTATCACCAGCCACATAGCTGGAACTTTAAAGTACTATATACCATCTCAGTGCTCTCTTACACAATATAAAAAAGAAATGAAAATATTAAGCTACACATTGCCTAACAATATGTGTTAAATCTTTTATTATATAATATATTCGTATTTTCGACATAATGAAGTTATTAATATACCTTGCTATAACTAAAACAACATATAAACATATGACTTTCAATTATATTTACTCTTGGAGTCCAGTACAGCACACGTCTCACGCGCATGTTTACGATGAATAACATATTTTTGACCAATTTCACACGGATGAATGTACGGGTAACAGTTCATCACTACAAACTGTAAAACAAAGTCTTCTGACACGTCTCTTTTTGTGTCTGTTCGCGTTAAGATCAAAAACTACAGAACGCATCTTCAAACCGTTTTCACCAATATATAAAATGATTCTTGTGCAAGGTTTATGTATATTTTGTCTTAATATCAGGGCGGGCAACGTCTGCTGAACCCGTTAGCTTAAAATAAAACAGCTAGTTAGTTTATTATTTTCCCGTAAAATTCCTGTTCAAATAGTACTTGTAGTCCGGTGAAGCTGTTAAGATCTTCCTAGGCCAACAGCGTAGTCATTTCTAAGAAAAAAAAAACCATTCAAACAGGTCTAGCCGTTTCGCAGATTACCCGGAACAAATAAACAAACAGACAAATCGACAGAGTAAAAAAAAAATGATATTTGTAGCACCAAAAAGTATTTATTTAGAGATTTCTGCAATGAAGGATCAATCCAATGAGAATCAACCAATAATGATAAAAAAACATAGAAGTTTGTTATTGTTATAATAATGTTACATCACTATTTTGTTATACTTTTTTTTATTAGCATAACTAATACTCAAGTTTTCCGCAATCGATTGAATTTGTGATTTATACCTAACTAAGCTTGCGACTATAAATTCACATTCTAGACTTAAGGCTGAGGTAAGTCTAAATTCGTTCTATATATTTGTCCGTACATTTGATTTCTCGGGAAGCGGATGAGTACTTACGTAGCTGGTGTAACCGCTTCAGGAAGCAATTTTCAAATTATAAACATATCTTTTTAATGAATTTTTATATAACACATATAGGATACATAATTTAACACACACACACTAACATAAATAAGATAAATATACAAAGGCAAATATGGCAAATTATATTATATAATGTATACGTAAGGTGTCTTACAGTAGTAGCTTCGAAAAAACTAGTGTCAAATAATGTGTTCATACATCATAGTGATCCAAAATGCGTCTGCAGTAATAAATGTGGCTTCACAGCAGGCAGAACACTTGCAACGGTGTTCTTAGAGTTTCATTTGATAACAATAAGTCTGCTTCTGTACTTACTGATATTATAACTCAAAAGGATTAGGTACGTTATCCTTACGATATTTTGACAAAAAAATGGCACAATAACGCACACATACGTAAATTGTCTTAGATAAAACGTGGAAGTAAGATGTATATTCTCAGTGTCGGTTGTGAAAAAGAAATAGTTATATGTTTCTCAGATACCGGCAACCGTTAAAAAGAACCTAGCTAGCTAAGTTTCGACAAGGTATTATCGAAGCTCTTATGATGTATCTATAGTTATAATATCACTAGCTGTTACCCGCGGCTTCGCACGCGTTTTTTTTAATATATTAAATATACTTAAAATTGTGATTACACATCTAGTGTAAATTACAATAATACTATTTCAAAAATATTTGTATCACACGCACATCGTCTACTGTAACAGGTAACGTGTACATTATGTATGTGAATACAAATAGTGTATCGAATGGGATGGGATTATGATCAGCCACATAACTGGAATTTTAAACTATATATCACCCTCAGTGCTCACACTATATAAGAAAATAATGAAAATATGAAGCTACACATTATCGAAAAATAAAACAGCTAATTAGTTACTTATTTGCCCGTAAAATTCCCGTTCAAATATTACTTATAGTCCGGTGAAGCTGTTAAGCGTAGTCATTTCTAAGAAAAAAAAAACATTCAAATAGGTCCAGTCGTTTCGGAGATTACCCGGAACAAATAAAAAAACAGACATATCGACAGAGTTAAAAAAATGTTGATGTTTGTAGCTTCACAGATTGTATTCACCAAAAATATTTTATTTTAATATAAATTACACTCACTTTACTTTTATAATACGTAATATATCACAAATAAAAAATTGGCAACAAAACTAATGTAGAATAGAGTTTTTTAAGAGTGTTTGGCGGGATTTCAGTCTGTCATGTAGTGGATTTTATATTTTTTCATAATATTGTGTTACATGATTCTATATCGCGTAGAAATTGGTTGCGTATTATATAATATCGTTCGTTTATTTTGCATAAGTGAAATGAATGAAAAATAAAACCACGAAGCATTAATTCTATATGGTCTTGAAGATTAAGAAGATAAAAATTACGTTATATTATGTAGAGGATTCGGCGCTTATACCTTTACATTAACTTGGACATAGAAGAAAACTAACTATGTTGACAACTTCAGAATTGGCTGTATGGATTAATACCTTCGACTGTCTTGTTGGACGAATATTATTACTACTAAACTTTCTGAATAACAACACAAAATAAACTTAAGAAATGTTTGCGATATAAACGTAACACATATAATTAAAAATCGAAAACAAAACTAACGTAAAATAAACATTTTGAATAGGAATACAAAATAAACTATGAAAATATTTTTGATAGAATGTTATCGCGTTACCATGGCAACGCATATAATACTGACATTAACACGCAGCGGAAGCTTCCAAAATAGCCCGATTTTGAGACATTCTTCATTAGTGCTCAGCTCCTTTTGGTTTTAACGTGATGATATGTAGCCTATAGCCATCCTCGATAAATGAGCTATCTAACACTAAAAGAAACTTTGAAATCGGATCTGTAGTTCTTGAGATCATAGCGTTCAACCAAACAAACAAACAAACAAACAAACTCTTCAGCTTTATATATTAGTATATAGATTGTCTGTAGTGGCTTGAGTCGTTTGCAAATCCAGTATTCAACACTCATTACTACCTTCCTCTTGCAATAAAAAAACACCACGCAAATGTTAGTTGATATACTTAATATAATGTAAAACTTCCAGAAAAATATTAATAAAATAAATTTCCCATCTAAAACAAAAAATACCTCAATTTAAAGATTAAAGGAGTTAAAAAAATAACAAAATTAATAGTATTCATTATCGAATGAAAAGCGTAGTTCAGAGATAGCAGAGAGTTATTATTTTCCAAGGAGAAAGGGTTTTGGCGGTGTCCCTGGACATCGTCAATGCCTTCAACAGTCTGCTGCACGGTGTCATACGGGAGGCGCTCCGATATTTCGGAGTTCCCCCGTACCTGCGGCAGCTGTTGGAGGCGTACCTCGAGAGTAGGGAGGTCGCTTACGTGGACGGCGACGGGCGTATGATCCGGCGGGCGATACAGAGGGGGGTTTCACAGGGGTCAGTGTTGGGGTCACTCCTGTGGAACATGGGCTACGACTGCGTGCTCCGTGGCGCACTCCCGTATGGAGCGCGCCTCATTTGTTACGCGCATGACACCCTAGTCGTAGCCCGGGGGGGAGGACTGGAAGGAGGTGGAGCGCCTGGCCACGATGGCCACAACCCTCGTGGTCAGGCGAATAAGTAGATTGGGCCTCAAGGTGGCCCTCGAGAAGACCGAGGCCATACTTTTTCATGGGCCTCGGTGGGGGCCACCTCCTGGGGCCCAAATAATGGTGGAGGGTGTCCGTGTCAGCTGTGTATGAATTCACGGCGGCGAGGGAATGCAGTGAGGAGCCTCCGGCTTCCAGGGAGATAGAGGTTAAAAGGCGGTAGGTACGGGAGGGGGTGATAGAGAGGTGGATGCAGGACCTGGTGGACGCGCGCTTCGGGACGTACACCGTCGACGCCGTCCACCCGGTCCTGCGAGAATGGATAGGGAGGAGTTGAAGCTCCCTGACGTTCAGGCTGGTGCAGGTACTGACCAGGCACGGTTGTTTCGGGTGGTACCTGCACCGGATCGCTCGCAGGGAGCCGACCGCCGCCTGTCACGAGTGCGGCGCTAAGGAAGATACCGCGCAGCACACGCTTTCTGAGTGTGTTGCGTGGGAGGGACAGCGCCGCACTCTGGTGGCGGCGGTAGGGGGGAATTTGTCACTGCCAAGTGTGGTCTCCCCCATGCTCGGCAGCGAACAGGCGTGGCGAGAAATGGCCTCCTTTTGTGAAGAGGTCATCTCGCAAAAGGAGGCGACGGAGAGGGCTCGCGAGGTAGATCCTCTAAGGAAGTTAAGGAGTTAGATTCGAAACAATATAAGGAAACAGATTACTTTATAAATGATTTGTTTGATAAGGCGGAAGAATTATATTTAGAAGTAAAAGGAAACGTTCGTGATTATATAGCCTTTCGGAGAAGCCAACAATAGTGACATAGGTAATATTAACAAAGAGAGCGAAACGACGATTTACCTAAGATTATAATACCTAAATTTTCAGGGTGATACGAAGAGTGGCCTACATTTAGAGGTCTTTTTATTTCGCTTATACATAACAGAAGTAAATTAGGTAATGTACAAAAATTGCATTACTTAAAAAGTTATTTAACCGGGGAAGCGGAACAACTACTAAGACATCACGAGTAAGTCGAGAGCATTGGTGACGTCAACCTATAAGTGTCTCCCCTACCAAATATTTCTCAATTCGGTTAAAAAAGTTTTCACCAAAACATATATAAACTTGTCTAACTTTATGTGAAAAGCAGTGACTAACAGTCATTTGAATCTATGTGGTTTGTTTACATACCTTTCTCTCGTACTGAAGTCGCGTCGTCATTAAAATTACAATCACTTTTCATAGACTGAATCGATTTCAATGAAACTAAGACTTAATGTTACTTGAAGATATGCTTTATAATTTTATTTATTTAATCGATTAATTAATGTTTATTGATTAATTAATTGGTTAATTTTAATTGATTAATTGGTTAATTTTAATTGATTAATTGGTTAATTTTAATTGGCTAATTTTAATTGTTTAATTGATTAATTTTAATTGATTAATTGGTTAATTTTTAACAATTAATTTTATCAATTAATCAATTTTTAGTGATTAAGTAATTAATTTATTTTATTTAGGTTTTATTGTGAACGTAGTATTTTAGCAAACCAACATATAGACAGATATTTCTAAAAATGATTGAGACGTACCTTTTTTTTTACGTGGGGAAATCCCTTATAGATACCCATCCTCCCGGGGGAGAGGATGAGTTATGTCCGACTCGCACGGACTAAAACCCCACGGTGTACCGACAGACCGTGATGTTGGGGCGGCAACGGATCGTTCTACGCTATTCCCCTTGAATAGCCGCCCCAACGGTCCACCCAGCGGAAGGTTGCCGCCGGGCTCCTACCTATAGAGAGGCAGCTGTGTACACGCCAGCTGCCCCCCCCCCGTCCACCGGACCTGTGCAATGAGGGGATGAGCCCTCCGACTACGTCCCCTCAGGTCCGGCTACGGGGGCAGGAGGAGTTGGGCAAAACGCCGCCTCCTCTTGCCGGTTCTCCGATGGTGAAGGCGGCCACTGAGGGGGTCCGCCTCGCGGGCCCTCTCTGCTGCCCCCTTTTGCGAGATGACTTCCTCGCAAAAGAAGGCCACTGCTCGCCACGCCTGTTCGCTGCCGAGCTCAGAGAGCTCAGAGAGAGTGTGCTGCGCGGTATCTTCCTCAGCGCCGCACTCATGGCAGGCGACGGTCGGCTCCCAGCGAGCGATCCGGTGCAGGTACCACCCGAAACAACCGTGTCCGGTCAGCACCTGCACCAGCCTGAACGACAGGGAGCCCCACTCTCGGTACCCTTATTTTTCCCTATCCTATACTATATAGTTTAGAGGAATTTTCCCGACACAAAATACATATAGGAGTTGTTGAAGCACGCGCGACAGCCCAAGCCGAGGTGTGCTGTGCACCCTTGAGTTAGTCGTCCAAACATCTCAAATTGGTTGAGTGCCTCCAGCGCTCGCCTCAATAGTCCGGTAAAGCTGTAAAGACCTTTCCAGATTAACAGCGTTTACATTTCGAAAAAAAAAAAATGGCTGCACGATAAAGATAGCGATAACTGTGATAAATTCATGTTTTTAAATGCGTTTAAAGGTTACTGAAAAAAATGTTCCTAAACTTATTCATAAATCAAAGTTAATTAAATCAAAATGCGCATTAAAAATACAACGTTAACCGGCTACCAGGTGTCCTAAATTCTGTATTGATAATTTGTGTAGGTGGTAGAGCCACGCTGAAGCTATTACTGGTTTCAGCATGAATGGGTTGGCTCGTTCGGGTTAATAACATCCTCTCACAGAAAACCGACGTGAAATAACAGTGCTTGCATTGTAGTGTTTCGTTTGGTCAGTGAGAGCGCCGGAGGCCCACCTCTCTTCTCCTTACCTACTTTGCCTTCCCTTACCCTCCCCCATATACAGGTTGGCAACGCACTTGCGACAACCCTGGTGTTGCTAGAGTCTATAGAGGGTGGTGGTCACTTAACATCACGTGACCCACCTGTTTGTTTGTCTCTTATGATGCAAAAATATATATATTAAAGAACCAGGTATTCTAAAATTCTTGTTCTTCCAACGTTGCCAGCTCTTGCACTAAGGTGTCACAAAAAAGTCTAGTTACGTCAACTACAAATTTTTGTTATTCGTTATCCTGGAGGACCCCTTGCGTTTTATAGGACAAAGAGTATCCCGGATGTAGCCTTGTAATATCAGTTATCACAGTGTTAAATTTCGTTAAAATTGGTTTAGTACTATCAGAGTAATACGGGTTTAGATTCTAAAGTTTAATCCTAAATCCTGGAGAACTCTTTGCGTTTAATGGGATAAAAAGTATATTTGATATGATCTCGTAATATTAGTTATCACTATGTCAAGTTTCGTCAAGATTGGTTCAGTACATTTAAAGTGATGCGTGTTCATAGGGACAGACAGACAGACAGACAGACAGACAAGCAGACAGACAGGCAGACATAAAGACAGACAGACAAAAATCGTAAAAAGATTATTTTTGGCTTCTATATCGATAACGTAGTCTACCGTGATTAAAATTTTCAAAAAATATTTACACTACATCACGGATAATATGAAGGATGATAAGGACATAGAAAGAGAGCGCAGGGCATTATCGGTGAGAGGGAATATGCTGGTCCGGAGGTTTACTCGTTGCACACCAAGTGTAAAAATAACATTATTTAAGGCCTACTGCCAGAACTTCTATACCAGCAATCTCTGGACCTCATATACACTGCTTGCGTATAATGCGTTGCGTATACAGTACAACAATGTCTTCAGGGCATTGTTGGGGCTGCCTCGATATTGTAGTGCATCGGGCATGTTTGCTGAAGCTCGTGTGGATGATTTTTACGCAATCATTCGAAAGAAAGCAAACTCCCTGATGGGTCGAATGTGTGGCAGTTCAAATAATGTCTTGAGAATGTTATCAAGTAGGCCGGATAGTTTGTTTGTTCACAAATGGACAAAGTTGTTAAAAAGTGTGTGCACCTATACAATTTGATGACTTTTGCTTGTGTGGGTGAAAAACGTTATTTTTAATTGCACTAAAATATGCTGTATACCTCTAACATAGACTAAGCTTTACTAACAACAAATGGATGTAATATCTGAATTTAATAAAAATTATTATTATTATTATTATTAATGTACAGATTTCGACTGGTTACAGTTTTATTATAGTAGGTATATAGATATAGATGGTAGTGGTGACAAGTGGTCTAGTTGGTATTATGAAGTAGAAACGTGAACAAGCATTTTGGACCCTTCATATAAGACGAGGTGTTCTAGCGAGTACTCGAGGACCGTACACAACATAAGAAGAATGTAGCTTTGAAAGTACTAATATTTCGATTGATTTCACCGATTTCAATTTTATGATTACGTAGCGAAAATATTCACATTTTTTAATCATTTTTTTTTTATTTGGTTAATTTATTTATTTTTCGGTTTTCAGTGTCTTATATGTTTTAGATATTGAAGTTGGTTTACTTTTTTGGGAATTATTATTGTTATTATATTTGGTCACATTTAACACATAAAAAAATATTATTATTTAACATATACATACTAATAAACAACCAAGAAAACCTAAGTTAAAGTTTGTTCTAATACTTTCAAAAGTATAAACACAATGTAGATGCAATGACCAGTATCGCAAGCCACACTGAGTTAATAACTTTCCATAATAAAATGAATAATAAACCCCTTTGTTTTGTTCCCGTCGTTCCCTATCTACTGAAAGTGAAATCACCCGACGGTCATTGACACTGTGCTTTAACATAGACACACAGAGGGTTGTGTATAATTTTGGTATTTTTCTATATAATTAGGCTCCTATTTTTTAAATTGATTTAGAACGAGAATCGAGTACAGAGTATCTTCTATAAATATTGCGACTCTCTAAGCATTCAGTCCGTATACACGATTATATTTAATTGAGACGCAGCGATAACTTCGTTCCCTTGTAAAATTTCGAGTAGATGCAAAGAGTTCTTTAAATTCAAAACAAATATTTCTTCAGAGATCATCATAGATACGGGGGGTCGTACCGTTTCGAACGACGAATGAACTAGAGTTCAGTAGGGAGAGATCACAGAATTAATACAATTTAAGTTAATTAGTAGATTAAATGAAACTCGAAAAGTGAATATTTCTTGAAGGCGTTGAGTTTGTTACTTGATCTAAATGGAAACTGTAGGATTTTATTGTAATCATTTAGCTCTTGATATCTACTATCAGAAAAATAACATAATATGCAGTTATAAATAGGAAACATGTATTAGTTACCTTCGTTTGAACGCTTGAAGCCATCTTGAAAGTACCGAGTTGAAGAGACAACGTTCTATTGCGTTACACGATCAATGAACAACTGCTTTATAGAAAAACTTTTGGCTGATTAGTTATAAAATCATGTATTAAATATATACGTATCTTTTAGTTGAGGAATGTTTGTTCAAATAAAACTGTATAAACTATATTGACATAAAGTAAATCGTAGCACCTGTCGGTGTAGACGGTGAGGAATGTGGAGATGCGACTAGACTCGACGCGCGGCTTCAGACACTTCACACTACAAAACGAATTCATAATTTTTGAATAGTTCTTAATATCCTATCAGATTTTTAGTTCATGGGTGGTAAAAACTCTTTATACTTTTAATACTTTAAAAGTTTACTTTAAAAGGGCAGATCTAATGTCGTTGTCTTTCGAAAAAAAAAACATGAGAAAAAGACCATACAAATTTTTTAATCCACTATTTGTAAATATATACCCATTCAGTGTCATAATGTTTGTCCGCGATGAACCCCGAAACTATTCAACCGCTTCTGACGACAGTTGGCATATATATAATTTGCTCCAACTTGAGTGATACGGTACTTTATGCCTAATCTATCTATTTATCTCATACCTTTAAACGAGCAATTCTAGTATATTTTTATATTTGTATATACTCAGGATTTCGGAAACTGTGTCATTTATTTCCGTGCAACTTAGTATGTAGGTAGTTAACATAAAATTCTTCCAAACAAAATTGTCTAAACGGTTGTAAAAACTTTCAAAATCTGCTACGTAATTTAGAGAAACTAAAGAAGCACACAAACATACAAGACCCATTACCTTCTTGTTTATGCGGTGAGAAACCGCCGTGCACGCGGACCCTTAGACGTAGTGGTGGTCAATCAATTTCAAACAGAAGTGCAAAGTAACTTCCACTATAATATTTTATAATAAATGTTTAAATTTTATTTTAAGATAAAATAATTTCAAAATAACAATGAATTCATCAAATAAATAATCTATTTGTTGTTAAAAAAGGGGGTTCTTTTATAACTCCTACAAAACAGTGACAAGTGAAGTTGTTACAAATAACAAATTATTGCAGACATCCTATAGTGTTTTTGCTATCAATGGTTTTATTTATTTTGTTAATAATTTAAATTTTAGAGCCTGGTCGACCGAGCCTAGCTCGGTTCTTTAAAAAACATTTTTAAATTACAACAAATTGTTAGCTTTGTCTTAAAAAAAATCATATTTTTAACAAAAAAAAAAATTAAACAAAATATATCTCATCTGCTGTCACTCGGATTCAAACTTGGGTTACATAGATTTTCGAAGCAGCCAATTTTCATCTGAGCTATTTTTGTTTTGACAGCGGCGACGAAATTAACCTTCATATTCTAGCTATATATTTTCGTTGCCTGAAATCTCAGTTAAAAAATGTTTACTCTGAATATAATCTAGCTAACTATTTATCGTTCCCGAAACTAGCTACATAGTAAATTTCGGGGAAATAGATGACGCCGTTTCCGAGATTCTGAATA
>JACEII010000231.1:86405-100318 GCA_014332785.1 Antheraea mylitta | reverse complement strand
CACTATCTCATTACTTCAGAAGATTTTAACGATCTAATTAGAGATTTAAATTTGCCAAAAAATAAAGCAGAGCTTCTAGGCTCTCGGTTAAAACAGTGGAATTTGCTTGATGATGTTAAGATCACGGATCAGCGGACTAGGCATGAAATGTTTGCAACGTTTTTCACGAAGGAAGATGGACTTTGTTTTTGTAATGACATTAAAGGTATGTTTGAAGCAATTGGCATACCTTGTGTCCCTAGCGAATGGCGTTTATTCATTGACAGCTCTACAAAAAGTTTAACAGCAGTTCTATTGCAAAACGGAAATAAATTTCCGTCTCTTCCAATTGCTCACTCAGTACATCTTAAAGAAAATTATGAAAGTGTCAAAATTTTGCTTGAATCTGTAAAGTATCGTGAGTATAACTGGGAGCTGATTGGAGATTTTAAAATGGTGGGATTTTTAATAGGGCTATAGGGTGGATATACAAAGTATCCGTGTTATTTGTGCTTTGGGATAGCAGAGCGGATTCTAAACACTATATTCAACGGTCATGGCCTGTAAGAACAGAATTGTGTGTCGGAAAACAGAACGTCAAATTTGAGCCGATTGTTGAAGCGGAAAAAGTGTTAATGCCGTCTTTGCACATTAAGTTAGGGTTGATGAAACAATTTGTTAAAAAACTGGATGAAACTTCAGAAGCTTTTGGATACTTAAAAAAAAATTTCCGAAGTTATCGAAAGCAAAGGTTAAAGCTGGGGTTTTTGTTGGTCCGCAAATAAGACAGATTTTCGCCGATGAAAAATTTCCAACGTTGCTGAATCGTACTCAAAAAGCAAGTTGGAACAGTTTTAAAGCAGTAGTTTCTGGATTTTTAGGAAATAATAAAGCTGAAAACTACGAAAAGTTGGTTGAGGATATGCTTACAAATTTTAAAGCCATGGGCTGCAGGATGTCATTAAAAGTACATATGCTGCATGCTCATTTGGATAAATTTAAAAACAATATGGGAGCCTATTCCGAAGAGCAAGGAGAACGTTTCCATCAGGACATCATGAATTTTGAACAACGCTATCAAGGCCAATACAATGAAAACATGATGGGCGACTATATTTGGGGTTTATTGAGAGAAAGTAGCTATGAACATAAAAGAAAAAGTGTGCACTTTTAAGTTATTTTCCACTTTTCTGTAAGCTAATTTGATAGTAAAACTTAATAAAAATAATAAACATTTTTATTTCAATAGTTTTATTTTCAATCAAAAATTAAAATCCGAGATTTTTAAAAATTTCGTTCAATCAGTCTTCTAAGCACAAAAGCAAAGTTTTTCATGGCATATTTTTTTTCCGTCTTATTACGACCTAAACTACCGAAATTTAATGCTTTGCAATCAAAGTCAAATTTCATGTTGACCCGTGTAGTCAAACTCAGTCGCTCATAAACACAGCTAGGTTCTCACGGACAACGCAGAATTCGTGGTATCGAATACGACACCCTGAGTCGCCGATCACCCGACGCTACACTAAGGCCCTGGCGAAGCCGTTTCTGAAAAAATGTTTGCGAAAGTGATAGTCGATATTGTGGGTTATAATTTTTTTCTATATTCTCTGTTTTTAAAGTAATTGACTCAATTTTATTTTATTACTATTTTCATGTGTAAAAAAAACATAATAAAGAATATTCAATCCAATACTATTAAAACCAATTTCTATCTTTTTCTAGATCTTTTAAAATTTATGAAAATCATTTACAAATGAATAGTTTTGTTCACTTTACATATTTTAAATTTTTCTCTATACACATTTAATATTTTCAGTTTCTATATTTGTTTGCATTTTGTTTTGATACGTATTTCATAAATAAATAAGTAATATTTAATGCCACCTTAAAAACACAATTGAAGTAGACGAAAAGTCCAATTCATCTGATTCATCATTAGGAATTTCCAAACAAACATCTAAAATGTCTGAAAAGGTCACTCTTTCAGTTCTAACAAAATTTATAAAACCCTACAATGGTGATCGCGAAAATTTACCAGGTTTTCTTACAAACTGCGACAATGCCATTTCTTTAGCCACAACGGAACAACAAAATTACTTATGCAAATTCATTATCTCTCAGTTAGAAGGTAGAGCCCAATTAGCTTGCTGTTTAAAACAGTTCACAAATTGGAATTAAGTTAAATTATTTTAAAAAAATACATTCGGTGAGCAAAAACATGCTTCACATCTTTTAATCGATTTGCAAAACTGTAAACAACTTAATTCAGAGGATGTTACAAAATACTCATTAAGAGTTGAATGCATATTAACATTTGTAGGTGGTTGAGCCCCGCTCAAGCTATTTTTGGTTTCAGCATGAATGGACCGGCTCCTCCTGGGTAGTACCACCCCTCTCACAGAAAGCCGACGTGAAATAACAGTGCTTACATTGTTGTTTCGTTCGGTCAGTGAGAGAGCCGGAGGCCCACCTCCCTTCCTCTTTCCTTCTTTCCCCTTCCTTCCCCTCCCCCTTCTCCCATATACAGGCTGGCAAAGCACTTGCGTCGTCCGTGATGTACCTAATGTCTATGGACGGCGGTGATCACTTAACATCACGTGACCCACCAGTTCGTTTGCCTCCTTTGATATAAAAAAAAAAACAAAAATAAAATCAGATATTCACTATAGCTGTAAAAATGAAAAAGAACTTGTTCCAATAGCTGCTATGGAAGACCTAGCGCTTAATACTTTTATTTTAGGATTAAACCCCTCAATTTCAACCATCGTTAGGTGTTGACACCCTGCTGATTTAATTGAGGCAATACAACGAGCTATGGAGGAGGAACACCTTTTTAATCTTTCGAAATCTAGTTTCAATAAACACCAAAAACATTGTTCTGTATGTGATAAATCTGGGAGACATAGTTCATCCGAATGCTTTAAAGATAAGAAAACTATAAACAAGTCTCAATTTCACATAAATCACATCAATCCTAGAACTAATTTTAATTTCAATAATAAAACTTGCAACTATTGTAAGAATACTGCTCATACGATTGAGCAATGTCGCACAAGGCAATACAACATGCAACGCCGCGAAAATGTAAACAACACGAAACACGATCCGACCACATCGCATAATAACAATATGGAATCGGTTCACATGTGTGACTCCAATAAAATAATTCAAGAAGATAATTTAAACTGAAAGGGACCTCGGGCACGTGTCTACCAGGATCGTGTAATTATTTAAAGGACACGAAAGGTGAAATTAAAAGGCATCACTAACTCAGAGCAGTTAGTCGAAACATTAGGTACATATCAATTAGAATTTATTTTCTGTGAAGGAATATCCGAATATAAATTTCATGTCACAAACGATGACGTCAACTTAAAAGAGTATGACAGCATTATCGGTAGTAATTTTTGTAACTATTTTAAAACAAATATTAATTATTTTTCTAAATCTTTATTAATAAATAACTATTCTATACCTATTGTTTATACACAGCCAACCTATATTATTCCCGCACGACCCGAAAATGTCACACAGAAGAAGTTGATAAATTTGATTGATAAAGAACAAGATTAAATTTGTATATTAAATGGGAAATGGACAATTTTACGTGATATATTCGTTTTGTAATGATTTATTACTTTTTTATTCTTGAGAATATGGCTATATTTGAAAACATTTTTTGTTTTGACGTCTGTGCTAAAGTGCACAAAACGCAACGAAAACAAAAGCAGCCCATACTTTAATAGTTGTGTTCGCATTTCGCTGAGTTGTCTTCGACAGCTATAGATAAGAATATATCTTGTAAACTTACATTCCGTAAACATAAATGTCTAGTTCAGATTGTGAGTTGAGTGAATTAGAAATGTTAGCGGATTGGAGTGACTCAAGCTGTGATGAAATGCAACGAAATTATAAAACAAGGATTGATAATTTCAATACTTTAAATTACTACGAGATCCAAGTGAGATTTCGCCAGTATAAACCGTCTGTACAACTTTTACTGAATGAAATATATCCATATATAAAAGTGAAAGGAACCCGGTCTGTAGGTTTATCTTTGGTCAAAATATTTAATTTAATTAACAAAACATAATAAAATGTTTCAATATTTATAATCGTTAATATCCAAAATAAATAAATTTCAATTTTTTTTAGGAATCACGCTATACAACCTCTTCATCAACTACTTTTGACACTGAGGTTTTATGCATTAGGCACAATGCTATTATTATCAGCGGCCGACTTTGTTGGAGTTTCAAAGTCATCTGCTTGTCGCATAGTACGAGATGTTAGCTAAGCTATAGCACAACTGCACAAGAAATATATTTGTATACATAGCCATACAGAACAAGATTTCTATGCGATAGCTGGATTTCCTAGAGTTCTTGCTGCGATTGATGGTACACACGGCAGAATTCAATCACCATATAAGTTAATATTATCATAACATCTCTTTTGATCTTACTTTTACAACTGATCAGTCAATATATATTATTATTTCATTCTTCAAAGTTTCATAAACTGGGGAGGAATTTAGAAATCGAAAAGGATATTGAAGTAGAAGTGCCTATATCAACTAATGCTGACGAAGCAAATTATACAGAAAGAGCAGTGTTAATTTCAAATATTTTTAGTCCTTAATATGGTATATGGTCTGAATATGCCAATTGAAATGTCCTGTATTATACTTTATTTAAATACATTTTATAAAATTATAAAACAATTGTTTCATGATGTACTACAATAACAATTACAATATATTATTTTGTAATATTTCAAACTTCCCAATACAAAGGTTACGTACTGATTAACCTAAAGGTGATTCAATTACTACAGGTAACTATCTTAATATATTTATTTATAAGAGTTGTTATACACTAACAATATACATACTACACCGAATTGGGTGGTTGTTTTTTTGTATACAAAAAATAATTAATATATACAAAATATATGTTTATTAATTTATTGATTTTCTTTTTGTTGTAGTTAGACGTAGTGTAGTGGTCAATTAGTTCCAGGCGGAAGTGCAAAGTAGCATCCACCTTAGTATTCAATGATGGGACTTCCGCAAAGTAACGCCTTCTTCAATTAAAAACAAATAAACAATGCTTGAACCTTTGTCTCTGTGTTACCAGACAATCTCCAAAACATTTGTACCAATTTTAAAGTAGTCCGTTGAAGCTGTTAAGAAGTTGCTAGGTCAATAGCGTAGTCAGTTTGAGAAAAAAAAGTACTAAGAGTGCGTCCGCGCCAGGCAGCCGTCTCACACGGCCGCCTACTAAGCGCTCCGCAGCGCCCGCGATCCGCGTAGGCCAAGGTTCTCGGCTATTCCGTAGCACGGACGCCCCGCATACGGCCGCCGCCGTAACGGCCACGCTCAGCGTAGCCAAACGAATGGCGCGCTCCGTAGCTCTCGCGTAGCACGGACGTCCCTCCGTAACGCTCGCGACCCGCGCAAAGCCAGCTCCGTAGCACGGGCTCTCGGACTGCAACAAAGACCGTAGCGATAGCGCGCTTACATTGCAACGCCTGTTCTAGTGAAATACACGCGTCCTCGTTCTCTATTCGTTATCAGCAAAGGAAATGAACCTCAAATGTCACTGTTAATTGTACTAGTGCTTTAGTGACCGCAATGGACCTCAACCAGCCCCAAAGCTCAGCGAGCTACAGCTCCCAGAGACCTGGAGGCGCAAACACTACTCCAGAAAGCGCTCCGCGCAATGACACGGCGTTCTCCGAATCCAACCCTGCATCACAAATCCCCTGCAGCTGGCAAACACCGCTTCCAAATCAAAAAGCCAACCAGAAAGGTTACATCTCTATAAGAGAACTAGCCCAGAAGGGACCGCAAAAGAAGCTGTCCCCAAAATCACGCCTGGCTTTAGACCGCCAAATTATGGAGGAGCTACGAACCACAGGACTGCTATCTAACAAACTGTCGCTACAAATCGCCTCCTTCCTAAGCGAGGAAGAAAGCAATCTCAGTGATGCCGGCCCTCTTCCTGAAGATGAAGAGGCAGCAGTCCAGAACATCTCAGCACCACTACAAATAAAACCGTCCAGGAGAGCGCGCAGCCCCGACTCAAGACGCGAACACAGAGGATCACAAACGACAGTGCAACAAAACCACCCTCTCTACACAAAATCCCACGGCAACAGCAACCCCACTGATGCCAACCCAGCAACCCGCCAATCAATCCACCACAACAACCCCTGTGCGTGTAATATCCTTCGCCACCGCCTGTGTCGCCTACTCTCAGGAAGTCCCAACCCAATACGACCACTGCTAGGCAAAGACGAAAAAACCGAGATAGTGCGCGGAGGACCGCGCGGCTATCTTCGCCGATCATCTAGAAAGCCAGTTCCAGCCCAACCCACCCTTGGATAATCGGATAACTCTAGCGCCGAGTTTGCCCTAACAGTGGACCAATTCCTGTCCAACTACTTCGCTTCACCCATATCCTTCTTCAGCCCAGGCCAGATGAAGCGCGAACTGGCTAGACTAAAACCCAGGAAAGCCCCGGGAGAAGACGGAATTCCCAATATAGCACTACGGCTATTACCACCTCGAGCTATTGCTTCAACCACACGCCTGTATAACGGAATCCTCCGTACAGAAAACTTCCCTACTACATGGAAGACAGGCCGAGTTATCACTCTACCCAAGCCAGGCAAAAACATCCTACAGCCAGAGAGCTACCGCCCCATCACCCTATTACCAGCACTCTCCAAGGTATTTGAAAGACTCCTGCTACGACACCTGCTCCCCCGCATCACCCCGAGGGACGAGCAATTCGGATTCCGCACCGGCCACCTCACAACCCTACAAGTGGCGAGAGTGCTGCACCACCTGTCGAACGCTAAAAACAAAAAAGAGGCCATTGTGGCAGTCTTCTTAGACATAGAGAAGGCGTTCGACCGGGTCAGATACAACGGGCTATTGTACAAGCTGGCACAAACACCCGCCCCAAAAAGAATAGTCCACGTAGTAGCCTCGTTCCTAAGGGACCGCCGTTTCCGTGTGTCAGTGGAGGGCACAGAGTCCAAAACTCTCGCAACCCGAGCAGGAGTCCCCCAGGGCAGCTGTCTGTCGCCAGCACTATTTGCGCTGTATACTGATGACATGCCCACTACCGATGGCGTCCATATCACCTTATACGCCGATGCCGCGGCATACTACACGTCATCAATACTCAAATCTCACGCGGCAGTCAAAATGCAGCGCGCCCTGGATAGACTCACTAAATGGCTGGCCAAATGTCGACTATCAGCTAATGCCCGCAAAATCCAGGCCACCAGTGCCTGCGGCCCCCTCCCCGCGCCACTTTCCCTCCATGGCGAATCCATCGAGTGGACAAGAACAGCGAAATACCTTAGAGTCCATATAGACCGCAGACTCTTAATGAGTCTCCACGTCACCACGGCGACAGCACAGGCCAAGGTCGCCCTACATTAACTTCGCCCAGCGCTCTCCGGTCAATTCCTCTCCGAGCAAAACTTGGAATCTACAAGCAGTATATAAGATCCCGGCTCACGTACGCCGCTCCCGCATGGTATGCCTTAGAATCAGCGGCCAAACTAAAGAAACTCCAAATTTGCCAAAATAAAGCCCTTCGCACCATTGTGGGAGCCCCCGCTACGTGAGAAACTCAACGATGCAGAGGGATCTCAAGATAGAAAGCATTGCCAAATTCACAAAGAAACTGTCCGAATCGATGTTCGCAAGAGCGGATAACTCATCCCACCAGCACCTACGCAACCTCACTCCCCTCCATGCATGCCCGCCCGAAGGCAAACCATACGCCCGGGAGCTATTAGATACCACCAACCAACAAGACAGCTAGTGTCAGCCAACCCGCTGTGACAATGGTGAACATCGCCCCCTGGCACTAGCCACCGCCTCACCCCCAGGAGGAGCCCAGCCCCCCCGGACTCTGGCGAACCAACGAAACAAAAACACAACCTCGCGGCCTACAAGGGCACCCATTGCCTTGTAGGTAGTCGCCAGCAGCGAGTGTAACCATCGAGAGAGGCTCTGCCCCGGGCGATTTCCCACCGAACCGGGTAAACGTAACGGATGAGATGACCAGAGAGACCGGAGTGCAGTCTAATAGAACAATTAATTCAACGAGATAACATCGAAGCCGTCTGAGCGCATAGTCCATTGAGATAACATAGTAGTTTGAACGCATAGTCCATTGCGTCAACATCAAACAGTCTCGTCGCATATTCCATCGCGACAACATCGAAACTGTCTGAGCGCATAGTCCGTTGCGATAACAAGCAGTTTGAATAAAATCGAGTGGTACGAGCACGAAATAGTATTTATTAATTATCGAGAGTAATGCTCTGTTGGCTCGGGGACGCGGTCATTAAACAAGAAAGAACCACGTCGTTTTCTTGCGACCACCCCCACCTCCGCTTCAAAAGCTACCACCACCTTAGTCGACTGGCTCGTGTATTATTGGACAACATTGAAGGGCGCCCCTTCAGGACATCAAGACCGGCATCCGACTGTAGTCACCGAGGCGAGCTACCGGCGATCTCTCTACCACCTTTGAGAGTTCTTGTTAATACAGTGAACTTTGCCTTCTTTTAAAAAAGAACCACAGCAAGCCTTCCTAACAGTTCGTATCCCTCCCATCCGTAGAGAGCAAACAATAAGTAACTTAACGTACGAGACGTTTTTTATAGAAACATTTTTAGGTTACGCCTCGTTCGAATTATTACCTTTAGTAAGGAAAACGATTCGTTTTGTGAATATAGGAACCGGGCGTTAATCTGTTTCGAAGATAATAAGATATTCCACTTCTGGATAACCAGAGATAAAGATACGTACGGCGTCGTTTTCCAAACAATCGAGCCTCTACAACTCCTCCGCAACCGCTTGAGCCATATGAGAAGTATTATATACGTTGCCATCATATTAATGACAGCGAGAATGTTGTTGAATATACAATAAACGAAGAGTTAACCTATTTCGAGGATAATAAGATATTCCACTTTTGGGTAACCAGAGATAAAGATACGTATGGCGTCGTTTTTCAAAGGATCGAGCGTCTACAACGCCTCCGCAACCGCTTGAGCCGTATGAGAAATATTATATACGTTGTCATCATATTGATGACAGCGAGAATGTTGTCGAATGTACAATAAATGAAGAGCTCATCTATCTAGAAAAACTGTCACTTTATGCATAGACAGGTTGAAACCAGCATACCTGTTAAAAGACGTTGCACCAAGAAAAGAGAACCCGCAACTACCAATAACACTATATCTCACGCGTTCTAGTAGACACATTAGGTTCTCTGCAAGATTTGTATTCGCATCGCGCTTCGTGCGCCATCGGTTTTCCCAACCGAGTCAGTCGATTCACAACTCGGACACCGGGAGGTCATACACATGCGCTCCCATGGACTCATACAATGAGTGGAACAGAAGCCGAAGAGGACGCGAGAATCAAGGCAAAATTAATAATAAGTATAGATAGTGCGTATATGTACACATTAAAGACATAGAGATTTCGTTGGAGTTATGGAACAATTTAAATTATTTGATGATTCAGCATTTATCCGAAGAACATCTTTTTTACGTAATTTGATATCTATTCGCCTAAAAATTGTATATCCCTGCAGTCGTATGTAACGCAAATAGGCAAAACAGGACAAAAATTGAGTGGGACTGGATTTAATTAACATCAGTGATGAGTAGAACGGTTGATTATTGTTAGCTGGACTTTCTGATATTCATGCTATGATAATGGCGATGGAGTATTCAGGTATACAAATCACAACTGACGCCATTAGAACAAAGCTTTTGGATATGGTGGAAACGGAAGTGAGTGGACAATCCGATGAATTTAGTGTTGCTTCGCAAGAGGTACACAGAAATGACAATATAAGAAATATAATAAATCATCTATGACCAACGCGCAGAGATACCAATCGAACAAACGGAACGCAACGAAATCAAACTTTAATAGCGGCGCTTAAAGTCGTGTCAAATGCTACCAGTATAAACACCCCGGTCATTACAAAAATCTATATCCAAATAGTGATAATATTAGTACGAATACAAAAGATATAATAAAATAAGATCAGGTTATAAAAGGACGCCAAAACTATTACATAAAGTTTTAACCGCACAACATGCATAGATAAGGCTCTAAATACCTTCAAGTTTGTTGAATTTACCCAATGGATGCAGATAAATTCATATGCATTTTTGAAAAGTTTGGTGATATTATTGCACAAGAAGCTCCATTTGACAACAGAAACACAGACTTAGATCATTCAAACCAAATAAAGTCTCACAATAAATCTCAAAATATCTGTGATGCAGGTGATGATAGTACTTAAATGCAAACCGGATTTCAAGGAGCATCTCAGCTCTCCAACAACATCGTTAACGATAATGATTCAAACCAAATAATACTTGTGAATGAAATAGGCACGGATAATGTAACTATTAATGCTTTAGGCCAACGAATGATAGGTCGGACGAGTCAAACTATCTTAGTATTACTCATTGACATATTAAAGGTGCCAACTCCATATCCTAATCAATATAAACGGTTAGTTAAAAGCATTCGGAATTGTTACCTATACCTTAAAAAAAGATAAACTAGAAGAAAAGTAACAAAAGAAAATAGAAAAGAGAAGAATACTACAAAAAACAAACAACAGAAAAAAAAGATGAAAGTACGACTAAAATGTGCGAAAAAAAGAATTTTGAAAGATCAAGAACATCATTGATGTTTATTTTTGTATTTATTGCCAGGAAACGTATCATGACCCACCCGACGAAGACTGGATTATGTGTTTAAAATGTAAGAATTGGGCTCACGGAATCTGCACAACTGGGACTTCTTCCAAAGGCTGTTTGTAATTTTTGTAAATAGTGTTGATCATTGTTGGCGCGCATTATAATATATTTAGGTTACAGAACGGACTAGCATCCCTTCCGCCCATCTTCCTTCCTTTCTTTCTACAAACTCACATACGCTTCCATCTTTACCGCGGACGCTACGAAAGCGATACCTCGCATGCTCATTCACAAAATTACTGGAGTCACCTATCATTAATATTGTGAAATTTGGCATTAAAACCTATACATGCTAAAAACAATATAGTGTTGACAATATATTTACGTAGCGTTGCGAATGAAGAACATAAAAACTCGCGTCATCAAGATCGGTGAGTCCGCACTTTTCCTTATTCCGCATCCCCCTGAAAAGCACCTTTTCACACCACATATTATTTAATCATAGTCCGTAAATATCCCATACTGTCCGTAATTAAAATCCAACATCTATCCGTAATTACCTGGACTAAGAGCTACGGGTAATTACGGGCAGATAGTTTTGTTTTTGATATAATATTTATAGTAGTTATTTGATCTCGTATTTTAAGTGGTAGGTGGTAGAGCCCCGCTGAAGCTATTTTTGGTTTCAGCATGAATGGATCGGCTCCTCCGGGGTAGTACCACCCTTCTCACAGATAACTGACGTGAAATAACAGTGCTTGCATTGTTGTGTTTCGTTCGGCCAGTGAGAGGGCCGGAGGCCCACGTCCCTTCCTCTTTCCTGCTTTCCCTTTACTTCCCCTCCCCTTTCTCCCATATACAGGCTGGCAACGCACTTGCGACGTCCCTGATGTCGCATGTGTCTATGGACGGTGGTGATCACTTAACATCACGGGACCCACCAGTTCGTTTGCCTCCTTTGTCATAAAAAAAAAGTGACGTTGATTTTGTAAGTATATAACTTAATAAAGTCAGACTGATTATTACTAATAGTACAGGTATTGTACGTTATTTCTATTACGCATCCGCTATTTCTTAATCCTCCCTTAAATATAACATCTAAATGTACAATTAAAGTATGTGCATATTACTAATTCTTTTTTTGTTTATTTCAGATCTTCACGACGATCATACGGTAATGATGCTGTGAGCTACGTACAACTTAAACATGATCGAAAAATGTATATATAATGAAGGATAGAATTTTGTCAGAACACAAAGTACATGCAAAATCGTATGCTGTCTCAGTATTTGTGGAGCAAAAAGTTGATCTCTCTGCACAATATCGTGATCGCATTACTTCTTAAGGAGTTTGTAAACACTGAGAAGCATTTTTCACGTGGATTCACCGGAGGAGTGAAGAGCCACTGTGTACAGCTGTGGCATGTTACTGGAAAAATCCAAACTGTGCAGGGTTGGAACTAGCCTGAAGTATATGACGGCGAAGAAATTGTTCAATGGTGCTCCTAGCTTGCCATAAAATAGTAGTGTGCTTGATAAGTTTTTGGAAATTGGGAGATAAAGAAAACTTAATAAGTATGAGATATTAAACTATATATCTGATTATATATGTAATTATATTTAAATATTATCAATGCAACAGTAGGGACACACTTGCAAATCTAGAGTGCACGCTATGGAATGTAGGGGTCAAAGTCCATTCATCGCTTTCCCGTTCTACTAATATTTTATAGCAGACTGGTTGTAAATATATATGTAAGCATAAATGTATTCAATAAATCCGTGTTTATGTCTAATTAGTTATAGTGATATCATTGAATGTGTAAGAACAATTTAAACTCTTGATCCTTCTGAATATTGACTTTTATGAATAATCAAACCGGTCTCACATATAAATATAGGTTATACATTAAATACATAATACAACTAAACACCAGCTTGTGTTGAAATATAAAGAGAGAAATCCTGTGACACATTTTTAGAAAAAATAGCTTTGTCTAAAGAAACTATTGGTATAATAGAGGCAAGGGCCAGAAAACAGCACTTCAACAACATCTGGATTGAACTGCGTTATGAAAGAATAACAACATCTCGAGCTTAGAGTTTAGTAAATGTAAAAAAAATGATGTATCACTTATAATGTTAATAATAATAGGAAGGAGTATTCCTGATATATCTGCCCTAAAACGTGGTAGAATATTAGAAAATGAAGTGCGAAAAACTGTCAATACCACACTTGGCAAAAAAGTTAAGAAATGTATGTGAACTCATGTAGTTCTAGAGAGTACCCGATGATTGCAGGATCACCGAATAAAACCTGTGGGGATAGTATTATTGAAATAAAGTACCCACAAATGCTAAAGCATATCAAAATTATTTAAAAAAATGGATCACCTATAGAAAAATTGAATATACAGAACTCACAGTCATAATAACATCAAGAACTTTAAAAAATATATATATTTAGAGATGCGTAGGACTATAATATATTACATTCTCTTAGACATCTAATTACTCGCTCAACATGGATTCTTAAATTATCTATTTTCTTTGCTTATTTTACTTCACATTTAGATAACTTGACTCCAGTGATATGACTTAGGGGTCGTACAAGTTGTATGTTCTCTATATGTAAGTATTGTTCAACATGTGTGAAATCTGTCTTATAACACACGTACCAGGCTGTAAAAAATTATATAATCACATGATTCAACCAAACAAGTATCAGTCACTTGTCCTCCACAGTCTGGTGAAATATAAGTCACCAATATTTTTAATTCAATATTTCTTATTAAAAGTGCTTTTTTTTTCAACCTCTCGGTCGCGCCCCCTATAATTAGTGTCATAATAAAGATAGTTTATGAAATAAGAATACAAAAAAATATATTAATAGTTTTATTGATTACTTGCTTCCTAACCACAAAATATTAAGCTAAAATTAAAAAGTCTAGATTTTTTTTGGAAAAATCACCGATTTCCAAACCATTTACATCGGTTTCAGGAGAGAGCCAGACTGGTCCCTGGCCGATCCTTACATGCAGCAGACGAGACACCGTGGGGTTTTAATCCGTGCGAGTCGGCCATAAGCCACTCTCTTCACCGAGAGGGTGGCGTATCCATAAGGGATTTTCCCACGTTGATAAAAAAAAACCATTTAAATCGGA
>JACEII010000231.1:11955-54393 GCA_014332785.1 Antheraea mylitta | reverse complement strand
AAAAGATTAAGACAAAAGGGTACGGAAAGTAAAGGATAATGATCGAAGAGTTCCTGTAGCGAGATACTTGTAATCAGGATAATAGATACTTTAGTTTTATTTAAAGAAGATGCATTAAGGAAACGTTTTATTTGTATTTATTGTTATTTTGTATTATAGAAAGATTTTATTTGTAGATGATTTCCTAGTATAGTGCACTATACCACAATACAATATACAATTAAGGTTTTAATCATTTAGCCTAGAATTAACCATCGTACATGACATACGTACAACATTGTCTAAAAAGGATATGCAACAGCTAGACTACTGAATAGTTAAATATAATTAAATAAATGAATTAAAAAAAATTGCTCATAGGTACGATTTTTGACATATGCAAAAAGATGCAGACCAAAAGTCTTCAGAATAGAAGTAATTAAAAAAAAAACATTGTACAATATCACCTGTATGACAATAATTCTATTGACACTCTTAAAACAACCATCCTAAAACTGAATTGCAGTTTTGATAAATTCCATCGATTTACTCCCAAAGATAACTAGCTAAAAGATAATATTCTGGAAAAAAATAGATTCATTTCAACCAGTCACTCATATGCTGGGTATTTACCAGCCACAACAGCACACTGAATGCTATAGCAGACAGGGCTATACTGGCACATTGAGTACACATATATACCACTGTAGCGTTATAAAAATGATTGACTACTATGACTTTTATCTGAAATTAGCCTCTGTCCATGACTTTGTCTGCATAGTAATAGTTACTCTGGACTAACGCTAACACACAGCAGAAGCTCTCAAAAGGAAAAAATCCCAACTTTAAAACATTTTTATCTGTGTTCCGTTACTATTGGTCCTACCATGTTATATAGCCTATATCCTTTCTCGATAAATGAGCTGTATAACACTGAAATTATTCAAATCAGACCAGTAGTTGCTGAGATTACCCCTGACAATGTCACAAACTGACATACTTCATCTCTTTATAATATTAATATAGACAAAAGAATATAAATATCGATAGTACTGTTTTGTTATAGCTTCTGGGAATTTTGCATACACCATAGATTTATCAAAAACTAGTGTCACATCTCTATGTCTCAAGGAAATGTAATAGGTATAATTTTGAACTATGTTTAAACAGTATAAAATATTGTCTTAAAAATCCAAAAAAGAATCAATAAGGTAGAGTCAAGACACCATTGTCTTTTATTATATCTAACCAATATATTTTTTCGAACTGACTACACTATTGACCTAGTAAGATCTTAACAGCTTCACCAGACTACAATATCTAACCAACAATACAAAGTCAAGAGGCATTTCAAAGAAAGCCTGGAACCAATGACAACAATAATGTTTTTATATATTTTATATGTTTTTATTGTATTATATATTTTTATATGTTTTTATTGTATAAAAAAGAGCTTTGGTTCATAATATGTTTGTTATTTTATGTTGTTATGGGACACTTATTAAACAATAAGAAAAATATCACAGTAACAATGTGAAACAGCTCAACGCAGGACTTCAATGGATTTTGTTCAATAGTTCAACGCAGGACTTCAATGAATTTTATTCAACAGTTCAACGCAGGACTTCAATGGATTTTATTCAACAGCTGAATGCAGGAATTCAATAGATTTTGTTCAACAGTTCAATGCAGGCAATCAATGTATTATTTTCAACTGTGCAACACAGGATTTTAAAGAATGTCATTTACCAACATTATAATATCATAAAAGATATTCTCAAGTTATTAAACAGAAATAGGACAGAATATAGAACTTATACAATATGTGAAGAATATACATGTTAGAAGAAACGAGTGCTCAAATCTCGCAAGTCATTGTAACCATAAAGCCAGAAATACGATCCAACAACTATTCCATATTTTGATAATAGTTCTTATCAATATCATAATAGTAAATAAATATAATCATTCATGAAAATTGCACAACATTTAAATTACCGAGACACATCTTTTTTTTCTCGATCTAACCACGCCATTGACCTAGCAAGGTCAACAGCTTCACCGGACTACCCGAAAAGCATTACCATTAGCACCTAACTACAGATTGAACAGCAGTAGGCATTTTCATTTCTATTACTTATATCTAGCACGAATAGCTACGGCAGAATATATGGGCAACGTCTAAATTTTATTTTTTAATTATTACTAATTCGAATTAATAATACGAGGAAATGTGGATGCAGAGTACGAGTAATTTGATGGGAACCAAAACGACGATGGATCAACGAACGAACCTTACAAATCAGTAACAAATAAATTCACAAATGGCCATCAGCAAAAGATCGATGTTTTTATAATACACAGTGCACCAGATGGCAGATACAAAGAAAATCAAAGACAACAAAAACAGAAATTTTTATGGATCCGGAAATATATCCGGTGTTCAATGTTACCGTTTACGAATTAAAAAGTCTCCAGACTTTAATAAAAAAGTCGCTAGATTTTGAAAGTACATAATTAAAAAATCCATAGTTTCATAATATTCTATGGTGAAGAATATAGTTGTCTTAATAATACTATATCACGAATAATTCACTGTGATAAAACGAACAAAAGGCTTTGTTGAATTAATAATAACAAGTTTTAGTCACGTTATAAATCTCTTGCTTCATTCTGGTCGACCCCGAGATCGAACGTCATTCTGGTAAGGAAATTCCAAAATCAATATCGGCAATCCTTGTTGTTAGCAGTAATTACAAGTAAATTAGTACCAAAACACTTAAATATTTTTAATATTCAATTATCCGCTAATTTTTTTAAATCTCTAAATTGAAAAAAAAAATGGCGTCAAACATGTTCAAAATCCGCTAGATCTAGCGACAAAGTCGCTAAAACGGCAACAGTGGGATTCAGAATGCGAACCATAGAATAGATAGATGTCGTATCCAAAGACTATCAGCTACATTTTTATTGTCAATGTTACTGGATACACATAATTTAAGCTTAACTTATTAATATCGATATTCATCATAGTATATATACACGTATATATCTCTAGAGACACATAATTTCAAAATTTCACATAAGTAAAGGTAAAGCTATAAATTATGGATATTTTATCAGATAAATGAGTAAATGATGTTTTGGTCACATAATACAATTGCACCAAATGAAAGCAGCACATCAAACATTTAGGTTTATGTTAGGTTGCAAATATACTAAAAGGAGTTTTTGGCGGGATTTCAGTCTGTCATGTAGTGGATTTTATATTTTATTCTTAATCTTGTGTTTCTTGACTCTATATTGTGTAAAGTTGGTGGTGTTTTATATAATATGGTTAGTTTATTGTGCATAAGTGAAGTGAATGGAAAATAATACCACGGAGCATGAAATTCTGAGGTGCCACAAAAGCTCCCTGGAAGGTTCTAACAAGAGATCCACCATCATGTTAGAATTTTGATTGACACGACGCTTGATATTGTAATGATCGTACGACGCTTGTAATATTATTGATTACTCGACAATGGCAGTAATAATCTGAAAGATTGATTGCCAAAAATAAAGTTTAAAAAAAATATACTAAAAATTTATACACATTATAACATACATAAAAAGGGGCCCGCGTTATATTTTTTTTTTAAACATGTAAAGTAAACCATAACTGTATTTTTTTTAAATAATTTTTATCGCCATTGAATAAAATAAAAGAATTAAAATGTTTTGTAATATTTTTCTAATATTTGTAATGTTCACTCTCAATGACTTCTACAACAAGGTCATTTGCTTATAAAATGTGTCTAGGTTTATGTTTTGTTATAATTTATATTTCACTTATTTTAATTTAGCATAATAATTGTTAACGACAATATATTCTATATATTATAGTTTACTATGTTGTCTGTGATTCTGTACAAAAAGTTAAGACGAATGAAGAAGTGTGTTACTTGTGTGAACTAATGTAACTTCTATAATAATAACCAAATTATGACACTAAAACTACTTAAATACCACATAAGGTAGAGTGCAGAAAAATATGTATACGAATCAAAATAGAACTATTAGAAAGTATACTATCATTAGACCGCTAGTGCTGCCACCTTTTTTTTTAAGTGACACTACTTAACGGAGTAAAGAAAAGACCTTTTTTCCATGCACTACTTACAACACTTAAATGGCTAAGTCACAATGAAAAAAAGCCTTAAATGAACTAAACATAATCAAGCATATGTACATAGAAAAATTGAATATTTCCTAAGTACTATTAATTCAAATTAAACATTTAAAAATATTTGAAATCGGAGTTTTGTTGACAAGCATAACTATCGTCAATACTTGTGATTGTCTATGGCAATGAATAATAATATACATAAATATTATGTATTTCATGATTTCTCTACTCTTTTTGAATACTTGTATAAGTAAAAATCTATGTATAAGACAAGGAATCGTAATTTGTGTACTATCTGCATAGTAAACAAAATTGGTACAACCGCCAATAAAATTTAGTGGTTCAAATGGATCATGTTCGATTATCTAATAAAGGTTTAAAACAAAGTCATAACTTTTGTACATTCTTATTAATAGAAATTAAAATAAGGCTCTTGTCTGATTCTTGGTTTTTAATTTCACGACATCGTAATTCATATATCATGGTTTATTAAAAAAATATATTGCGGAACCGTCCCAAAGGTGCGAACAGTATTCCACGCAAGGCCGAACTTGTGCCTTGTAAAGGAGATATAGCTGTTCAGGCATGAAAAACCGTCGCACCTTGTTCAGGATTCCGAGTCTCCGAGATGCAGTGGAGATCACGCTTACAATGTAATCCCTAGGATTGAGGTCGCTGCGAATATCTATGCCTAAAATATTGAGGCTATCTCGCATTGCGAGCGAGACGTTCTGAAGAGTTGGAATGTTATTTAGGTTTTTCAAAGTTTTGTAATAAATCAGGTTAACAAAGACTGATTTTTATACATGTGTTAGATACGCAACGTACATTCCTTATTCCTAAAAGACTTGTATCCAGTACTGATAATAAATGAAAACTATAAACTAATATAACCGTAGGGAAACTAATTTCATTTTTACGTTTGTCGAAATTTTGTGTGCGTTTGCATTTGATTCACAGAGTACTTTATACTATTGGAAAATTTGATTATAGCAGATAAAGTTAGACTAGGTAGCTAATTTCCTATATACAATGTACTTATAAAATAAGAAGCGTTTATGTCTATAAAATTGATAACCGAACAGGTAGAGACAAATGTGAAACAAAATTACCACGAAGTGGTGTCTGGTAGGGTATTTCTTGAAATTCATTTGTACTTAATTACTTGTGTGATATTGCGATACAAAATTACTTGTGTGTATCATGTCGAAAATTGATCTAAATTGAGTGTTCAATATTTGGGCAATTGAAAATCGAAAGAAATTTTCGATAGTATAACTTGTGTTCTCGAATAAGGGAACAGAGTGTATGAATGCAATTACGCTTGGTTTTGGTATTACTGCGATCAATAAAGTATCTTGGTTCGTTCTTGAAAGTGAAGATTGTTGATATTGTTGTTAAATTGACACTATTGTGGGTTCTTAATCAGCATTATTATTCCCTAAATGGGCTATAGCAGTTTCTGTGTGTTGTAATTCAGTTCCGGGCATAGCCTGGTTGAGATGCTATTTGGCCAATCATGGTATTGTATATTGGTAGGATGTTTAAAACTTGAGTGTATATTATAGATATTGGTGTTAAATTGATAGTTGTGGGTTCACAACCAGCATATTTCCAAGATGGGATATAAAAGTTTCTGTGTGAGGTGTCTCAGTTCCGGGCACAGCCTGGGCAAGATTCTATTTGTCCAGTCATCATCATCATCATTGCCCTTATCCCACTTAAGTAGGGTCGGCACAACATGTTTTCTTTTTCCATTCTCTCCTGTCAGATGTCGTCTCAGTATTCACACCTTTTACAGACATATCGTTTTTCACACAATCCATCCATACCTTTTTCGGTCTTCCTCTACACGTATATCCATCCACTATCATACTCAACACTTTTCTAGTTACATGGCTTTCATCTCTTCTCATGACATGCCCATACCATGCTAACCGATTACTCTGCAACTTCTCTGTCACTGGTGCTATTTTCAAACTGCCTCTAATATACTCATTCTTAATCTTATCCATTCTAGTTACACCACACATCCACCTTAACATTCGCATCTCTGCCACATGTAATTTTCTCTCATCTGTCTCTTTCGTAGCCCAGCACTCAGATGCATACAGCATGACCGGTCTTATCATAGTTTTCTCCAGTCATGGCTTCTATATTGGTAGGGTGTTTAAAACTTGAGTGTTTTCAATAAAATTCTTTTGAGTCTTGTCCTCATCTTTGAGGTAGATAGTCATACAGATTTTGTTGTCTGTCCATTTGTGGTTTCCTTTTTTTTATCTATACTAACTATAAAGAGGTAGAATTTGAGAGTTTGAAATGTTGTGACACATTGTAGGGGGTAATCTCAGGAACTACTGGTCTGATTTGAATAATTCTTTCAATGTTATATGGTTTATTTGCCGAGAATGGTTATAGGCTTATAGAGCTAAGACCAATAGGAGCGGAGCTCCAATGAAGAATGTTTAAAAATCAGGTTCTTTTTTCTCTTGAGAGCTTTCGTTGTGTGTCAATGCTAACCCAAAGAATCTATCTACACGAATGAAGTTGCAGGTAGAGGCTAGTATAACATATGTTATTCTGGTTTGACAATAGATCAGTACCAGCCAAACGTAACGAAATGCTAATAAATTGAATTTTTTATTAATAGTATATATAGAGATGAGCAGCAATTTCTTGCCTTACGTTTCTTTTTTTTTTTCGAACTGACTATGCTTTTGGCCTTGCAAGGCCTTTACAGCTTCACCAGACTACGATTATGTTTCTGGAATGCCCTTTTATGGGTTTAAAGTTGTTCGTTAGACAATTATTTTATTTAATGTGTATACACATTGTATTATATTGTTGTTGTGTAGACTGAGTGCTTGAATGCAACCAACAATCTGAGCATTTAATATATATTATTTCAGATGTGTTGATAGACACATATTAAGTAGGGTGACATGCAATGTATGTAACAGTACAGTATTCCTTATTCTATAAGGTTTTCATAAAATAATTTACTTTCTCCTGCTAGATACGGCTACATGTCACTTATGTTTTTCTTTTTTTGGCAGTTAAAACTTTTATTTTGTCCTCTGTGGAAAAATCGACAACTCTGCCGGTGTCCTGTGTACATTAATAACAACTTCAGTGCTAAATTTAACAACAAAAGATTCGAAGTTGATTTCAACCACCACCATGTATGTGTAACATATAACAAAAGGACAATACACCATCGGGATTAGTAAATTCCTAAACAACTAAGTTAGTAAATATATGCCTTATGTGAATAAATATAGATCTATATAGTGCATGAAACTATAATACAGTCAGTTACAACTTCATTTTATATATGTTAATATACTTTCACATAAGGGTAATAAAAGGGGTAAAGGAGAGGGAGAGGAGAAATTGCATATGGGTGGGACGAGATATCTCCTGGGGGAGTATGTCATATAGCGACACGCGCCGAATTGGACAGTTAAAAAAAATATATGGCCCAGGATTCCTTCATCCAAACCACATTCAAACAGCAAGTGATCCCGGACTCAAGTTTTTGCCAGATGACAGCCGTGCAGGCATGGTTCAAATGAATATGTCAGGTGACCGATATCGTACCCTTGTATATGTTCCGAAACAAGGAAAACCAGGGTTTAGTAGGGATGGTAGGTTGAATATTGCCATATTGTTGGATGACTCCCACTGAATATTATTTATTTATTTATGGTTAACTAGCAGACCCGGCGAACTCCGTTTCGCCACCAGATTCGTTTTATGTAACATTTCGTTTGGTGATTATAAGATAAAGAAAAAAATTTTTTTTTGTTATATATTTGAAAAGGAAAATATTTATTTCATTTCACAACAATAATAAATTCATTTCGATTACCTATTAAAATGAAGTGTTATTTATTTGAACTTCCCTAAGTAAATGAAAGTTACTCTTTGATTTCGCTACAAATTATCCGTTTCATTGTAGTGCTCTTTGGTAAACCACATTTTTTGTTTTTTGGTCTGACGTTAATACAAACAAAGCGGATGGTTTCCCAACTCGTGAACACGCAACGTATAACTGCCCATGTGAAAAACAATGATTTTCTAAATTTATCCCGCAAACACTAAGCGATTGGCCTTGCGATTTATTAATTGTCATTGCAAACGCAAGGCGAACTGGGAATTGCAATCGTTTGAAGTCAAACGGAAGATCAGTCGGAATCATTGGTATTCGAGGAATACATACATTTTCACCTGCGTACTTTCCGTTAATAATGATTGCCTCGATCAAATTCGACATAAGTCTCTTTACCGAAAGTCGAGTACCGTTGCAAAGTCGCGGTGGATTCAAATTACGCAGTATCATAATAACTGTACCAACTTTGAGTTGCAAGTTATGTGGTGGAAATCCTGGTATCTCCAGAGAGTTCAAAAACTCCGTTGGATAATTCACTACATCATCGGGATTTGTTATTGAATCAACGGATTTGTATGTCACCAAATCGCCAGCAATTTTTGATTGAATGGTGAAATTCAGTGCGTGGACATCATTATTCTTTGCGGCAAGAATTGCTCGTTGACTTAACCAAGCATAATTCTTATAATTCTCTCTAATGTTTGGGAAAACATTTTCAATAAGAACTAATTGAGTGTCTACAAATCGGCAAAAGTTGTTGGTAAGAGTAATTAGTCCAGATGTCGCATCAACTGGGACTTTTCCATTTCCAACATCTAACAATTGTTTGGAAAATTGTGCAGCATTTTGATCATTTTGAAGTTGAACTCTCATATTAGTGGTTAGCGATAATGTTTTTACGTTATTCCATAAAGGTGATGCCTTCAGGCAAGCATTCAATTCATCTGCAGGCGTTCCACGGGGAACTACTGGCAACGTTTGCCTGAAATCGCCTGCCAACAATATCATCAAGCCGCCAAAGATGTTGTTATTTCGCCGAAGATCCTTCAGTGTGAAGTTAAGTGCTTCAAGTGATTTCTTATGTGCCATTGTGCACTCATCCCAAACAATGAGCTTGCATTGCATTAACAATTTTCCCATTGCACTGGATCGGGAAATATTGCATGTTGGAGTATCAATTGTATTTAAATTGAGTGGCAACTTAAGCGCAGAATGTGCAGTACGACCGCCATCTAGAAGAGTCGCCGCAATTCCAGATGATGCTAAAGCCAAAGCCATGTCACATCTTGATCGAATAGTGGCCAAAATCAATAAAATGACAAATGTTTTCCCTGTTCCTCCAGGTGCATCCAGGAAGAATAGACCACCAGTATTATTGTCCACCGCTTGCATTAATGTTTCGTATACTTGTTTTTGCTGTTCATTCAGCAACGGAACATTATTTCTAACGAATTCCTGCAATGTATCAACATTGTATTGCAGCTCTCGATTTAATTCTTGATTGAATGCATCGTGCATTGATCGATTGGGCGCAATCATTCCTACTTCAATCAGTAGCTTGTTTGCAATAGTCAAGCATTGATCCTCAATCATAATCAATCCTTCATTGTAGATTTCATCGGTTATTTGGATGTCAGGATTATTCGTTTGAATGCGCAAGCGATGCAAGATATCTTCACATATCGCGTCTTTGTATTTGTTCCATAACTGAATTGGTTGTGAAGGAAAACATGTGGTGATGATAATTGCGAACAGCGTTCGTATTTGGTACGCATTTGATGAAACAACTGAATCCGCAAGTGTTAAATCCCAATGAGAATCGTTCTCCAGCAAACCCAATAGTTGACATGCTTCTCGATATGTTTGGCATTGGTGGCCATTCACAGTTTTCAAATGCGCAAATGATTTTGGTCCACGTACATTTACTAACAGCAGTCGCAAATAAAAACATTCATCGTTTCTAGGATGAACAGTGTACATACGACCTAGTGCATCAGTTGAAAACACCTGTGGCCAGTCTGGAACTGGGGTTCCTTGTTTGCGACGTTGGAATTTCTTTGTTGATTGATTCCAAGTGTAAAACTTGGGCATTTCAACGTACATCAGCGTCGCTGCGAATGGATCTGCTTCACACATTGCAAAGAAGCTAGTCAATGTTGTCGATGGTGGTCTCTCAGCTCGTTGTGCCGCATTAGCCTCAGTGAAGTAAACTCTTTGGCCATTTTCCAAATGCACTGCTAAATGTACAACTGTGGGATATCTTTCATGAATTTGAAATGACAATAATCGCCACAGTGCTTCATTAGTACTGACGTATCTGCCCATTTTGAAGTTGCTGATTTCGTCATTCGCATTTTCTGACGCAATACCAAACACAGCCATGTCGCTGCCTTTTGTGACGTACTTGCACAAATATTTGATTGATTTGGCTGAATGACAACTCTCAACGTTTGCATGTGTTTCGAAAATTCGTGATAGCAGCGGGCAATATGGTACAATGAATTCATTTCCGATCTCAATCTCTTGATTTTGAACTTTAACTTTGATAGTACGACCGTTATCTTCTTTTGAACGCCGACGGTAAACTGGATATCCATCGTTCCCTGTGACTGTTTCAGCAACTAACGGTCGCGGATATCGTTTTGTGCATTTTCCATCAGCCATGCAAGGCGATAATGGATTTAATGCACCGCACGGTCCATGCACCATCTGTGTCGTCACAATGTCGTGTAGACGGGGATCAGTGACTGGATCAGGAATTTCAGCTGATATGATGTCATCCACTTCATTTGAATGTAATTTGTTCAGCAACCAAATTAGGATATGAGCATGCGGTAGTCCACGCTTCTGCCATTCCACCGAGTACATATAACAACGTGTGTCACCAAAAACTCGATACTTAGTAAGCACATCCATCATAACCTTGAGTTTTTGCTGAAATACTCTGGCGATTATGTCATGGCGATCTTGCGGTTTTTGACCCGGTTCCAACTCGCGTTCAATTTCCGTCCACTTCGGATTGCATGTGACCGTAATAAATAAATCCGGAGTTCCATAATTTCGCACGTACGTCATAGCGTCTTGAGCGTATTCGTGCATGTGGCGTGGGCTTCCGATATAAGTTGATGGGAGAATCGTCAGTCGTCCAATATTCTGAACATCACCATCTGAATGAATAGCATCACGCAAGTGTATATAGTCCTCAGATCGTAGCTTTGCCTGATTGAATCGGATGAACGCTAAACGTTCGGTCTCGACTTTGACATACATGTCGACACCGAATTGCTGGAATAGCCGACGGCACTTCAGAATGACATTCTCCTCATGTGTACGAATCATCATACGATACGCATAGTAATTCATTGCGCTTAGATTTTTATTCGTTGATACTCCTGAAAATGCAAAATTAAATGAATTGTTAATGGAAACCAATAATAGTAATAATGGAAATAATTAGTGTGTGAATATTGTACCTGTAATTGGATCGACCATCTTCAACGTGATGTCGTATCCGTCTTGCCCTTGCCAATAAATGATTGGATATTGTAACGCATCGTACAAACGATGTGTCTCGTTTACACGATGCATGATATTGCTTCTTCGCTGAACGACAATGTCTCGTGATTTAGTTGGATCGCCAACAATAATTGCAGCAACATCATTAACGGTGGGTGCATTGAATCTTCGCACATGTTCACCTGTTGGAGTACTATCCGCTCTTATGACAAATTTGTGCGTATCCGATGGCATTCGTTCCAATGCTGTTTTGAACATATTAACCACAGCATTATTAGCGTGAAAAAATGCTTGCAACTGTTCAATAATTCGTCTCTTTAACTGTTGTGCTCCCTGTATATTGCACCGCACATTCAGCTGATCCACCATCGACGAAATGAAATATATTTGCAGAAATTGATGCGGTTCATCTGGTGTTGGCACCATTGAACCATGCAAATGATATATTTGTCCCTGTATCTGTAATTGCAAATAATCATTAAAATTTGTTGAAGAATACGTTGTAAATCGTTTGATGGTGTAGTGTGTGGTGTATATGCGATTCATTGTGTTGGTGTGAGTGATTGGTTATGTGTGTTGTATCTTTTACCTTGCAAGTCGGCATGAAGCCGCCTTCTCGAATGATATTAGCTCCAAAGGAAGTCATGCGAAAGCAGTTATTGTATTCAAGGATTTGTTGAAGAAAATGGCTGGAATCGGGATCACTTCCATCGAACAATGTTTTCAGTGGCTGTGGTGGTGTAAGTAATGGATCCAGTTTGACTTTTCCACTTGCGCAGCACAATCCAGCCGTTTCTCTTTTGAACTTTAACGCATTGCAATATCGGCATATAGTCGTCATTCGTCCAATATCTAAATTTTCATCATCACTGTAGTTCGCAGTGGGATCATATTGGAATGCCAAGCGATTGTATGATGCCAATGATCTTCGTGTGCTTAAGCGATGTCTCAATCGGTCATTTTCTCTTATTATATTTTGTCTTTCTTCGCTTAAGTTCCTTGAATACACTTGTTGCTGGCTTGCATGTCTTGTGCGGCGGCCGATGCTCGCACGTCGTTCTCTAGGCATTTTGGACTATGGACAGAGTGTTGAATTTAACCTCAAATGCACGATCCACATAATTTACACTAAGCTTGAATGAAATTAACTGAGCAGAGAACATTGAGTAGCTGTCAAACGGCGCCATCAACTTGAAGTATTGGATATTGGTTTGTAGTAGAGATGGCGCTGTATGTGGATATTGGTTTGTAGTACATGCTATGTATCAGAGATGGCGCTGTATGTGAAAAACGATTTCCCCACTTTTCTGTTGAATTTTTCCTGAATTTTCTTTGCTATAAACCTCACGGAGCCCGAGATCTTTCCAACGAATGCCAAACCGTGGAAATCGGTTCGTGCGTTCTGGAGTTATAGCGTCAGGGAGGAAAACCGGACTTATTTTTATATAGTAGATAAACAAGCAGGATAATTGCTGATACGTCTATATCATACTGTGTCGAAAATTTTTGTCGGGTATGATCATTGCAAATGTTCACTTATTAAAGTGAGTTTATAAGTCTGGAGCCAGTTGTCAAGTTGGTTTTTAAAGGCATGTACAGAATAGATACTATTTCGTTAGGCAATCGATTCCAATTTAGTACCACTCTATTACTGAGGAAATTGTGGGCAATTGTTGTGTGTGAAAGTGTTTGAATTATTTTAGTTTGATTTCCTCTTGTAGATCTTGATGTGTCTCTTAAAATATACATTTCACGTAAGTATGGTAGGTTTTATTTATGAGTAACTATTTTGTATGCTTTTATGAGGTCACCACGAAGGCGTCTTTCTTTGAGAGTAGTCAGGTGCAGTGTGTTCAATCTGTCGGCATATGATCTTTTCCTTAAGGATTGCGGTATTTTTGTGGCTTTCCTTTGCATGCTTTCTAAAAGGTTTATATCTTTCTGGAAGTAGGGACTCCGTATCTGGAAGCCATATTCAAGGAAGTAATATTCGATGCTTTAGACATCTAGTGTTTCACGCTTGAACATATATCTCCAGGAATGATCTTAAAATGTTCTAGGGAAACTATGTTTCCAGCTTGTATAGCACAGGAGTCTGCTGTTTCTTTGCCCGGAATGCCTGAGTGACCCGGAATCCAACCTAAGATGATTTCTAGGTTTTGCCATTGACAAATATGGAGGGATTTTTTAATCTTCCCTATTATTGGGTATTTGGATTTGAAAGTGTTAGACAGTAGAGCTTGCAATAAGCTTTTCGAATCTGTTTATAAGATTTAATGTTCCTCAAATAGTGCATACTTTTGAATGATAAGTTAAAAGGGTTTTCATATACAAACTTTGAATTATTTGTTGCTACTACGTTTTATTTGTTTCATATAAGCGAAAATTAGTAGTGGTAGAGCCAAGCTGAAGCTATTATTGTTTTCAGCACGAATGGGTCGGCTCGTCCGGGGAAGCACCACCCTCTCACAGAAAGCCGATGTGAAGTAACAGTGCTTGCATGGTTGCGTTTCGTTCGGTCAGTAAGAGAGCCGGAGACCCACCTACCCTCCCCTTCCTGCCCATCCCCCATCCTCCCCCCAAATACAGGTTGGCAACGCACTTGCGACTCCCCTGGTGTTGCAGGTGTCTATGGATGGTGGTGATAACGTCAGGTGACCCATCTGTTCGTTTGCCTCCTATGATATAAAAAAAAAATCCAAGACATTTTTGGGCATTGCCGGTGTTGCTCGTCCTATATAGTTGACATGTTTGACAAAGATTAGGTAGGCGTCGATGTGGAGGCCCGAATACTTGGGTATTTATAAATATTAGTATATTGTATATAGTTACACAGTTCAAAAAATCTTTATTAGTCAAGAAATCATTTTCAAATCTTTACCTTTAATTTAGCTGGCAAATTTAAAGGTTTTGGGAACACATGTAGTCGTCTGTATTTATAAGTATTAATATTTCTCAAATAATACATTTTTTTGTAGGTTTCATTTGAAGTTGATATTGTGAAGTTATTTTTAACAATGTATGGATTTTTACCTTTTTGTGGTTATCAAAATGTGCAATTTATACACAAACAAGTCCTGTGATTAATTTAATAGAAGAAACAATTTTGAATGATCCATCACACAAATGTTCCAATTTTCTCCCAGGCTTATTTTTAATATGAATCAAATCCCTTTTCTTATATTCAATCTGACTACATTCTTTGTTATATATTAATTATCTATTAGTTTTTCCTAATAATACATTATATCTTATATATCTAAGTGCTACTTGTAACCTATACTTAAGATATAGAACATAATCATCTGGATTATATAAGACATCCATTGATGATTAGTTAAATTACTAGGTAGGTTGCAGGACTTAGCAAAAACTAATTCGAACGGTGGACACCTTCTTTCCGAATGGGCAGTTGTGTTACAAGAGAAACATCAAAATATTTAATGCTGGTTCCAAGTCTCAGAGTGCTCAGCACAATTATTAAAAATGATGCTAAATGCTTATGCCTGCTGTTTTGTAACGCGCCAATAGACTGGTCGTGGTGAGTAGTGGAATTAATATTTTCTATGTGAAGTACTTACTTGAGACAGTTTCCGACATGAATTCTGTACTGTGATCCGTTGCTATAGTTGTAGGTAAACCGCATCTAAGTATAAAATTGCTTACGAATGATATCGCAACGCTTACCGTATCTTTACTCTTCAAGGGATATGCCTTGATATATTTAGTCAGCTCGCATTGTAAACTTGAGATATAAACGCACTCACGTTTTTTTAAATATATTTTTTGCTCCACTCATAAGGGCGGCCACCCATATTCGTTAATCGATTTTGTTAATTCATCACTTTGTTCACAATTTCCGATAGTTCATTCTGTCCCGCATTCCAAGTAATCTTCAAGATAAACTCGTATAACTAAACACTGTTATTTACATGTTTATTATAGTTTGGAATGTCAAGAAGTACATTACCCATATCCATTCTTGGTCTCATTAAATTGGTTTATGGATATGCTTTTCTTTTTCATTGTTATATTGTACGAACCCTTTCCTCTTTGTGTTTTCTTATATTAGTTATTTCTTTCGGTAGTAAGTTTTCTTTTTCGACTAAGTTGTCGTGTTGTTTCACACTATTTCGTTTTTACCAATTTATTCGCTGAAGAGGGGTGAGTCAGTAAAGAAACCGTATCTCCTTGGATTTCATTTATTTCACTGAACTAGTACAAGTAATAATAACTAAATTTATAAGCGGTCGTATCCTACAATCGGTCGGTGGAAACTGAGGCAGTATGTATCGGACGTGTGCATCGCAATTTTTCGACACAGATAATTTACCATGCACGCGTACTTTTGTAGGTTGTGATATTTATAATCATAAACACTCGTACATACAGCTTAATAGTCTGGTTGATGTCGAATTCCTATATATAAAGCACTGAGTCATGCCGAACCCAAGCGACACTTTCGTTGTTTTCAGATATTGTTGAGGTTGCGAGCGTACATTCGTCCAGGAACGGTACATCCTCATTAAAAATCCAAGTATTTTTAATTACTCAACACGGTGTCTGTTGAATGCATCTATTCTCCACATACTCCACAACAGATCTTAGTAAGTTTTTGACCGCCATCAGCAAAGTGCGCGTACTTAAGAATGTGTTGGGTCGCTCGGCTAGCAATGAAATCTTGCAGCAACTGGACCTCGAGCTCTTTGTTTTATTTATCCTACCTGTCTGAGGAACTAAGCACATACCAAGATAAATTTAACAGACTATCCGAAATCGGGTAGAGAATCCTACGGGCGTAAGTATAATGACTCCACAGTAGAGGAAAAGTAAGGCCTCCTAACAATGTCAACGCCGTAGTCTCCTCCACACTTGGAATGGAATGAAAAAATGGAAGGGGACGGACGGGCAAGAAGGACATGTTAATTTAAAAAATCAGAAAAAAATATTTATCGAAATCACACATGTAATTGACTATTCTGGTTACAATCTTTGATAACTAAATTATGATTAGAAACTTAAAAAGTAATAAAGAAACATCGTCTTTAATGTAATACCCTTTTTTTTTAAATTTGGCCCATTATCCGTTTTGCCCACCCATAGCGGGCAAAATGAATACACCAGTCGGGCAAAATGAATAATGTAAACTAATCAAAGCAATCATCACAGAAATAAGACCCTCTTCCAGAATATGACGAGCAGGCTTCATGGGTCCATTCTCGACAAACATCACACTGTATCCAATCTTCGTTCGGGGGATATATATTGTTCTTTGCATACAGTGCAAAAGAAGTCTCTTTTTTTATTTTCTTTGCCTTTCGATAGACTTGTTTTAAGCACGTGTCTTCCTTTTTTTAACTTTTGATGAACCAGGGGAATCGAAGGAAACTTTCTTTTTCGCTGCAGCAGCATCATGTTTTTCTTTTTGTGCCATCTTTATAGGTGTACTCGTTAATATTTCTGATCTTTGTTGTTTGCGCCTTGGCACATTTCTCTTTTTTACCTCAATGGGTATGGGGCGAATTTCTTGCAAAATATTAGAATCTTGCTGAATATTGTGTGTGTTTTTTTATTTTTTATTGGTCCGTATACTGCAACGTCCAAAGGTTGTAATTTGTGAGAGGTATGAGGAGGAGTAGTCAAAAATATGACATTATTTTTTGTTGCAAAATCAAGTGCTTCGTAACTTTTATGTGATTCATGTCCGTCTAGGATCAAAAGTGCTTTGTGATCATGACTGGGACGTACTTTTTGCACAAAAATATGCAACCAATCCAGAAACTTCTGAGAGTTAATCCATCCACTGTCGGTGGTCGTTGCTTCAGCACCAGGTGGAGCACCGTCTAAGAGTCTCGGATTGAGCCTTTTCCTCTTGAAAATGAAAAACGGTGGAATAAATGTTCCCGATGCACTGCAGCAACAAACTACGGTCGTTAAGACTCCTTTTTCGTTGCTGGAAACTATTCCAACCTGCTTTTTTCCATAAGTTGACAGAACTTTAGGTGGTCTTGTTGAAGAAGTCCTCACTTCAGTTTCATCCATGTTAAAAATCATATCCTGTGCGAAATTGTATTTTTTACGACTTCTTCCAACAAAGAATAAAATCTATTAACAGCTCCGCGATTAAACCCTCTGACTCGAGCAATAGATGTGGGTTCAGGTGATCTCAAAGACAGTGTTGGATGGCGAAGCCTGAAATTTTTGAACCACCCCTTTCCAGTTATATTTCCGGAAAAAACTCCAGATTTTCCTTTCTTTTTAGCAAACTCTCCAGCAATTTGCAGAAACTCGCTCCGCGTGACGCCGTAGAATAAACTGTCCATCTTTTGAACATACTTCAAGAGTTCTTCTTCCTCCTCCAGCGTAAAAACAGTTTCAAACCGGCCCAATTTCTTTTGAGTAGAACCACTCTTAATATGTCTATGTAATGTTGCATATGAAATTCCATACTTCTTACTTACACTTAATTTTGAAGTCAGTTTGGCTTCTTCAATTGCCTTCGCCAAATTTTCTTCGGACCAACTGGCCCAGTCCGTCTTCCGCTTATACTTATACACCATCTGCAACAAATATTATTGTTTATTAACATAAATGAAAACACACATCTAAATAATCGATTAATATTAAAGAAGAAGGGCAAGACGGACACTATCCTTTTTACCCGGCTCCGTCTTGCCCGTCAGGTATATTTCGACATAACCTAAATTTCAAATAAAAACCGTGAGACGAAAACTTAAGATGACAATGTTACTTGCACCTCAAATTACAACAAACTAACTTAAAAATAGTAAAATAGGGATAGCCCTGAACACAATAAAACAAACTGATTGTACTTACGGCTGTTTTATCACAATTTTTTAACGAAAATCCTTTCCGTGCTTGTAAAAACTTGTTTATTACTCGCGCAGTCATCGCGCACACTGTCCGGTAGCCGCTTATGTGTGACGCGTCTAGTAAAACAATACTTGTCTCTTTCTATGAAACAAGCGGTGAACTAGAGTAGGTATTCTTCATGCCCGTCCTCTCCTTCTTGCCTGTCCGTCCCCAATATGGTTTCAAGAGGTATTAGCGTTAAACTTCCCGTCGAATTTGAAGTAATTTTGTTCTATATATAGTTTCATAAGGGTCATTAAATTTTGTTGGTCGCCAAAATGTGTTCGAGGTTGTTTGAATCTCTCTAGTTTGTCAATAAGGAAAATTGATGAACAGACTATCCACATAGTCTGCAAATTTAATAGTAAATGACCATCTTTAATTCTTTAATAATGTAAACTAAATTGCATACTAGTAAAATGATGATTTTATAATTATTACCGATTTATCAAATACACTGGCGTAATCTGTCGTTTTTATTTTAGGATCATTCATATTTTTTAACTGTAAAAGTTTACCTCAACAAAATAGTTAACCAGTTGTAGTAACCATTTTAGCAGTCATTTAACATTTTTTCAGATCTTTATTTTTAATTTCGCGGGTAAGTCCAGAGGTTTGTCGAATAGTTGTAGTCGTCTGTATTCATATTATTATTTTTTGAATAGGGTATATTCTTTCAATAATAATTTTAAAGTCTTTCATATAGAAACTATAAACTCTTCGTTGCGACTACGTTTGATTTATTTCATTTACAAATACAAAAAAAAGTGTTTTATGTAAGCGAGAATGTCAAGATTGGCTTGAGCATTAGTCGTCCTGTAATGTAATTGATGTGTTTGACGTGTTTGAGGTCAGAGAGCTGTCCATGTGGGCTCCCAGGTACTTGTGTATTTATAAATATTCATATTTCTTAAATAGGACATTATTTTTAATAGTAACTTTCAAGACTTTCATATACGAACTATGACCTCTTGTGTCTACGTTTTATGTGGTTTATATCGAGAACGACATGACAGGTTTGAGCATTGTTCCTGTCGCTCGTCCTATGACGTAGTCAACGTGTTTGACAAAGGTCAAGGAGGCGTATGTGTGGACTCTCAGGTACTTGTGTATTTATAAATTCATATTTCTTAAATAGGACATTATTTTTAATAGTAAACTGCAAGATTTCATATAGGAACTATGAACTCTTCGTTGTGACTATGTTTTATATAAGCAAGAATGTCAAGATTGGTTTGAGCATTATTCGTGTCGCTCGTGCCATGTGATGTAGGCGATGTGTTTGACAAACGTCAGGGAGGCATCGATGTGGATTGGTGTGCCTCAAACTTAGTAGATCTTGCTCCTGTAAACATAGTGGAAGTGTCTACGGATAATGGAGTAATCGAGTGGTGGTATAACATTTTATAATGACCACAAGATATAATAAAAGTTCTAACAAAATAAACGACTAGATTTATTACCAGATATATAAAACTGAAGTACCAACAATACCTATGAGATACAGGGGTGCGCGCAGTTGTCTCAAAGCGTACTCCTAGTGGAAGCGTTGTAGGCGCGCGGTGCGACGACCCTATTGATTTATAAGCTGGGACTTACATGTAGCCATCATTAATATTACGGTGTTGAACGGTGTTGTAGCTGATATGATTGATACCAGATGGATGCGTGATGTCTAGGGACTCTTTCAGAAATGTCAGGAATTTTGAATCGCCTATAAGTATCTTCTCGGAAGATATCATAACAGTTGATGAGACAGTTGCCCCAGATGATGCTACTTTATTCTTGGCATCAATGAGTCTTTTATTTCGGACGTAAAATATTAGGTTATAGAACGCTGGTAAATCAACGCCTATGATTGGCTTAGCGACGTCCGCCACTGTGAAGCGCCTCGGCAAGTATCTCCGAAGCCCTAAATTCAAAACCATATGCGCGTAACCATAGGTTGCTATGTTACTCCCGTTCGCTACATATAGTCTATATGCTGTTTTCGATCGGCATTATTTTATCAGGCGTTTGGGAAAGACACAGATGCCGTGTGTAAATTGTGTTTTCGTCCAACTATCCGTAACGAAGAGGCGACCTGAACTTGGGTAGTCTTCCGTCGCTATTAGTTTCCGCCGCCATTGCCGTCAGTCTGTTGATTTTCCGGTCGTTAATCACACGGTTTTTGGCATTTATTTATTTTTTCCGTACTTATTGTGGTACCAGCATGTGAGAAAACAACCAGAATTGGATTGCGAACACGTAGAGTGCTTCGGCTGCGACTGTGTTGCCTTCTCCGGAATCGTAGCGCAATCTATGATCCTCCGTAGAGAGCGCTTCCACTTTTTTCGTTAATTCAGCTATCTGTTATGCCAATCATTTCCAACGTAGCGTTGGAAGCTGCTGATGTAGACGCCACATGTGATGTCGTTTGGACAATGCCCATAACAGTGTTGGCTAAGCCGTTAAGATCCGACTTCAGTTGTGATGCTATTGCCGTCTGGATATGTGTTGGAAGGCGACTGGTTCAAATACTTTTCATGAATTTCTGCGGCACTTCAGATGCCGCTAAATAGCGCAAGTATCGCAAAAATTGCGATGGGTGACGATCTCCTGGTTCCTCAGGGGTTATATCGTATCTGTTTAACCTTTTTTTTCCTAGATTAAGAAAGCCACTTGATGAGCTCAGACTTTAACGTCTCTTAGCTTTTACTATTAAAAATTGTCTTTTTGCCTCTGCTGCATAGCGGTGCTTCAGAGGTGAAACTATGTAATATAATTTTGTTTTGTTGTCTGTGATGGGCGTAGAACTCCCGTCGGCAGGAGCGAGAGCACACCCGGATGAAACTTATGCACACGAGCCAGATGCCATTGCCGCGGAGGGAGGTGGTTGTCAACTACCACAACTATAGAACCCTCAACGAGAGGTGTCTTCGGATTGTTGCGGAATCGTTTACTTCTTTGTTAAACTTGATGTAGGTATTCAACAATCCAGCGTTTCCAAAAATGTTGCCCTGCTTGTTGAATTATTTGCCATCGAACGAGACGATCGGTAATACGATAATCGGTTATTATTCGGTTCATCTATGTGTTTCACGATCTGTGCCTATTTTCGAAAACGCATATGATAATGGCTTATGATCCGTAAATACTTTCAGCTCGCGGCCCTCTATCATATTTCTAAAATGTCCTATAGCTAAATAAATGGCTAATAACTCCCTGTCGTAGGTACAGTATTTTTGTTGAGTCTCTGATAGACCTTTCGAGAAATAACCTAGTGGCTGCCATTCACCCTTAATATTTTGTTGGAAAACTGCCCCTACACAGGTGTTTGATGCGTCACACATGAGTGATAGTTTACCTATAGCTTCCGGGTGAGCCAATGTACTGGAGGTTTGAAGACCTGCCTTATATTGCTCAAAAGCCTCTATAGCCTTGTCATTCCACTTGATTTTAGTTTTATCTCTTTTTTTAGCACCGTGTAAAAACTTATGGAGTTCTGCCTGGTATACCGCGGCATGAGCCATGTGTGACCTATAAAAATTAACCATGCCCAGAAATCGCCTCAATTGTTCTATTGTGTCTGGGCGCGGATAATTCTGGATAACCTCTATCTTATTTTCCAACGGTTTGATACCCCTCATGCTAACGTCGAAGCCTAGAAACTCTTCATTAATCTCACCAAAACTACATTTTGCCAGGTTAATCGTTATTCCATAGTCACTGAATCTTTTAAAAAACTCGCGCAAATGCCTGCGCAAACCCGCTAAATCAGTACTCGCGATAATGAGGTCATCTATATAGCAAAATAAGTAAGATTTTTCTTTGGCTGCCTCGATACTCGAGCCCTTGTAATACTGTGTTATTCATAAATATTTGAAACGTCTGCGCTGCGTTTCGCAGACCAAAACTCAATCTCGGAAACTCATAAAGTCCGAAAGGTCTAATAATTGCCGTTTTTTGAATATCCTCGGGGGCGACAGAGATATTATGGTAAGCCCTATTAATATCTAAACGAGCTAAGATTATCTTACCTGCCAGCCCATATGTAAAAAGTCCTGCAGTCTTGGAATTGGGTACCTGTCTGGCTTCGTTCCGCTCCTTTCGAAATTCTTTAACTTTAAAGCGGTCCTCCATTTCAGCTAGCACTGTGTAAACTCTATTGTGGAGGGCTTGACAATATTTGTATCGACCTTCTAGATTATCGTCATTTGGAAAGACGATTCCTTGGAATCTTGACTGTGCTCCTGGATTTTGTATGTCTATGGGCTGGAAACCTAAAAGGTTTTGGTTAGGCACCCGTTGACCTTGAATTAGATCATCAGGTAATGGTAGGTATTCAGGCTGATTCTTAGCTGATGCTTCTACTCTCCTAGACGTTACTAGGGGTGTGATATAACATTCGTAAACGCTGTTTCTGAGCGTTGATGGCATGGAAGATTCATCTTAATTTCCTTCCCATCCAATCGTCAGAAATGTGTGAAAGGTAGTCCACGATAGATTGTGATACCTGGTAGTCTGGAAGTATCTCTCTAGCGTCCGTTCTAAGATTAAGGACGTTTTGGCCGGACTGCCTGGCTTATTCCAGAATTTTCAAATTCAGGTGCGTGCACATGGCATGAGTAAACATTGATTGTGGTAAACTCTCATGGAGACGAGGGTCTATACCACGCATCTTCTTATATGTTTCATTAACAATGGGAAGGAAACCTGAATACTCAAAGTTCTGACAGTAGACATCTTGTAATGGAATAAGTGATGAGTGTGGTCCGATGTCATACAAAGGTTCATCATGCAATTGATCCTCAGATGTACTGGGTACGACTTCATAAGCTGGAGGCATTATCTTCTCCGCTTTTGGATGATTCTTTCTAAACTTCTGAGAGCGCTGGGTCGGCTGACAGTTCTTCTCCCTCGTTGAATTATAGGGTAAGAGCTCGTAACTCCAGTTTTCGAGTTGTTTTCTCTCACTGAAGTGTTTATAGGCTCGCTGGGCGTCGCGAGTTGTTCGGCGGTTTTCGGTTTAAGTTATAACTTCGCCCATGTTCACGAGAAAATCTTATTAAGTGCAACTTTGTTTAAAATTGTCTCTAGAGAATTGCACAATTTGTACCTTCAAAGATAAGCAGACACTTCCCGGGTGCCTTATGTTGACTAAAATGTTGAATGAACTTTACCTACAAGCTACTGATCATGCTGCCTTTGGGTTGCCTTTGTTCCAGGTGGCAAATTTGATACTAATTCTAATTTGTACCTAATTGCCTTTAAAATAGTTATGGGCTATATAGCATTTCGCACGGCATTTACAGACATCGCCATATTAATGTTCTCAGCCTGCTCCGGAGCAATAAGATTTTTTATTTAATCGTATGGCTAAAATGGAGTAACAGTTGAATTGTACTACTATAATTGGAGGTTTAATGCTTTCAGCCATTTTAGGGCATCGTCAGTAAGAACGATCAGGTCATCAGGGGAACCATTATATTTCCTTAGTGGGCATTGTTCTATGATGTGTGCTATGGATTGGATATCTGCTCCGCAGTCACAGCGTGCCGAGTCAACCCACCCACACCGGTATTTAAACTCTGCACACCGCCCGTGACCAGTACGCAATCTGTTTAACTTGCACCATTCACCTCGGGGCAATTCAAAGCCCTTTAGTTTAACGCACGGATCGATATCGCATCTTGCCTCACCCAACTTTGATGCTAGCCAGTTTTTACGCCATTCGCTCCATATGCTGGAATCCCTATTACCTATTTCCGCAGCAATTTTGTAAGCTGGTCGTCGGGATTTTAGTCTATGGTGTGGGGGATCAAAGAACTCACTATGCATAGGGAGACGAATATTTTGCTTTACTTTAATAAGCTCTCTTAGTAAGGCCTCATTCCTTCTCAAAGCTGGTGGAGCTATATGGCTAAGTACCGGTAGCCAATCCGTGGGAGTACATATTAACGTTCCGGATATGGTTCGCATAGATTTATTAAGCTCACGATCCACTTTTTGCACATGGACACTACCCAACCACACCGGGGAACAGTACTCAGCCACGGGATACACTAACGACAAGGCAGTAGTTCTCAATATATCGGCATTTACCCCCCCAGCTGGTTCCAGTTAATTTTTGAAGCACGTTGTTTCTTGACTGTAATTTACGTGAGGTCCCCACAAGATGTTCTCGGTACGTAAGTGAGCGGTTAAGTATAACACCTAGATATCTCGGGAAATGATTATGACGTAGATGTATACCATTGAAGGAAACCTCCAACTCGCAGCAATAAGATGTACTCTAGTGTTTTATTTTTCAACCAAAACTACATTTTGTTTGTGGACCATAATGCGACACATCTTTTGATCCATGTGTTATAATACAACCGTTCAGGATATGCATTAAATCTAACAGAACTTCCAAATAGCTAAAGAAATATTTAGGTACAAAAGAAATAAAATAATATAAACAGCCGCAAGAGACGCGGTAAGGTAATATACCGGCAGGTTGGTTTACTGTATACTCCAATAATATAAATCAAAATAGACAGCACCAAGAGACGCGGTAAGATAATATACAAGCAGGTCTGTTTGCTATATACTCCTTTCTTAATCCAGGGGAATGCCCTCACTTCTTAACTAGGACTCTAGCTTTTGTTATAGGACGTCCTCTCTTCCTTTTTAGGATAACGGGACTTTTTTTTCATATGAGGCAAATAAAAGGATGGGTCACATGATGTTAAGTGATCACCGCCGTCCATAGAACCTTGCAAAACACCGGGAGAGTCGCAAGTGTGTTGCTAACTTGTGCTTAGAGGGAAGGGGCAAGGGAACTGGGGCGAAGGGAGGAGCGGTGGGCTTCCGGCGCTCTCACTGACCGAACGAAACTCAACAATGGAAGTACTGTTACTTCACGTTGATTTTCTGTGAGAGGGTGGTACTACCCCGGACGAGTCGACCCGTTCCGGCTAAAACCAATATAGGCTTTAACGTGGCTCTACCAGCACCACCACGTGGTGCTTCTGTGTGCAGTAAAGAAGACTTGTGATTGGTATTTGCCATATAAATCTACTAAATCAAAATCAATTTCAGTAGTGTTCTGTCACTACTTTTGTACTGTCTTTGAATACTTATTTGATTAATTTTAAACTTTTATCGTGATCTACTTCACAATTAGCATTCACAGAGTGAGGTAAAGTAAAATTATTTATTAATAGTGTTTTGTACGCATTTGTAAAATGAAATGTAATTGGATTTGTATTTCTAATGCCATTGCTTCTTATATGACACAAAAGTTTTCAAGAGGATCTTGATTACGATTCCTCTTTAATATGCTACTTACATTATATTTAATCTTTAAATACTACCACATATCCTTCACAGTTTTCATATTGTGTATAAAATTGTTGTATTTTGCTATTTCTGTCACCACTTTGCTGTTTGGGTGATGTGGTGGTGATAAAAAATGCACTTTTACTATTTGATATCGTTTATTGGTTTCGACCTAATATGGTCCGGACAAGACCGAGTGATGTAAACGTCTGAAGCCGTAGGTAGCGGGCTGTAGGACTGCACTACTAAATGTGTGGCGTCGGCACCACAGTATCGTCACTGTTTTCTATTTACTTCAAAACCCATCGACTTTGAAATTCTATTACTTGCTGCCTGTGTCTTGGGCACGTCTGCAGACCTTTTGATTACACATTTTATTAAAGTAAGGATTATAGTTTCAGCATGGCTCTACCACCTACAAAAGGCGGTGAATGGCCATCTCTATCTCAGTAGGCTGATGTATCCTGTGTATGAAATTTGCCAAGAATCTCACTAGGCTGATCTACATACGGCAATGTATAAGTCGTTGTACTTGCGATGCCGTATGGACCATCCTGTTTTGGAGCAAACTTCGCTGTTATATTCTTTTGAGCATTACTGAGCACGTGAGACTTAAGAAGTGCTAAGTCTCCTACCTGAAAGGTTTCTGCAGGTTGGCGTGATTGATCTGCGTAATCCTTTGTTTCATCTTGCTGAATTTATACACGTTCGCGTATTTCTAAAAATCAATTCACAAACTTTCTTAGGTAAGGAGTTATTTGAGGGACGAAATTATCTTTTCCCCGTGATTGTACGAAAGTCATGTGTGACCTCGGTGAGAGATTTAATTGCTCTCGTGACGGTGAGATATGCTGGAGACATACCCGTCGTTCGGCATTTAGCGTTATTCATTACGAAACGAATTAGTGCCAACTTCTCTGGCCAGGGGTTAAGGTGTTGTCCCACAAGATGTGCTAGCATTGCTTTCAGATCTCGATTTTTCTTTCTGCGGGAGTAGCTTCTGGTTGACATAGTAGAACAAAAATCTGTTTCATCCCCAGAACAGACATGCATTGGTGCATGTCTGCAAAAATGAGATGAATTCCGTTCTCCGATATAATACAACGAGGCAATCCGTACCTTATGAAGAATTCTTATATAAGAATCTAAGCGGAGGCTTCTGCTCTTGTATCTCTGAGTGGGTGAAGCTCTACTCACATTGTGGCTGTATCCTCAATTCGTAAAATCCAGCGCTACCTCTGATTTCCATTTGGTAGAGGACCGAAAAGATCAATCGCTAATACTTCGTTATGTTGATTCATCACCGGTGTTTGAAAGAAGTGGTTTAGTGTTATTCGCTTTATAAGGCTGACAATGGATACAGGCTGTCTAGGAAATGAATTTAGTAGGACATGTATCCACCACTCACCTGCACTAGGAGATCCTCTTCATTGAAGTACCCTGGCTTGGTTCGTGGCTTAGATCGCTGATTGTGAAATAAGAGGACACTGGACTGACACTAGGTTTCTTAGCTATCTGTACAGGTTTCGCAATTGTTTGTTAATGCAGATCGCTCAGAGCGGTTTCTTTTTTTTTTGTTGCTAGATTCAAAGTGTTCAGTTGTCTAAGATGGCAGCACCTGCGAACGTTTTAAAGGTGCGTTCAAAAAAACTTACGGGCAGATACATTCCTTATAATCAATAAAGTAATATCGAAAAAGATTTGTGTTAACTTATAGATTATTGCAGATAATAACATAAGTACAATGTACATAAGTAACAAAAGTACGGAACATGCCGCTGACCTTAAAATAGCTTATTTTAAACAAAACAATACAAAGAAACTAAAACTAGAGTTTGGTATGCCATGCTATGCTACTTAATACAGAGATAGAGGACATACCTTTACTACAGCGCTTTTGGTAAAAGTGTTACCAATATGTACAGTTACAACACGAACAACACCGTCCGCACCCGGATGAAGGTGGTTGTCAGTTACCACAACTATAAAACCCTCAACGAGGGGTGTGTTCGAATTGGCGCGGAACCGTTTACTTCTTTGTTAAAGTTGATGTAGGTATTTAACAATCCAGCGTTTCCAAAAATGTTGTCCTGCTTGTTGAATTATTTGCCATCGAACGAGACGATCGGTAATACGATAGATAATCGGTTATTATTCTTCGCATTCCCGTAAAATAAAATAATTGGGCAACCTTGTGGTAGGTTTGGTCAATTCCTAGATTGTCCTGTTAAATCAGAATCATGTAGAGAATCATCTTTGGGAACTGGTATTATTTGCTCAATAGGATTGACAAGTTGAGGAGACCCACACTCTGAATCAGTGTTGTATCGACGCAAAACTCCTTGGTTCATGAGGTATCCTCTTTCATTCCATCTCTGAACAGCAGCCTCATCGGTGCTTTCTATTTCTTTAATTATTTTCGTCACTTTCAGTTCAAAGAGTTGTTCTCGGCGTAACTGATCAAAAGACTTAGCAGGTAGGTATTACGCTTGTTTTGATGTATGTCGAAGAGAAGCTTCTATGCCACACTACAATTTTAGTTTAAAAACTCTAAGGGCCGTAAGTTCAAGTGCAGTTAAAACCAAGGTTTATCTGAACTCAGTTTAAATTAAAACTTTAGTTTAAACTGTTCTCATAAGATTTACAGAAAATGATCGTAAGTTCAGCTAATCTGAGATTAAAATTTTAGATGTGGTAACACTATACAAACCACTCATTCTTGTCGATCTTCTATCGTTCATCCTTCACTCACGCGCAACAAAATACAAATCATATTTAATTATTTATGTTTTCCTCATCTTTCTCGTGTGGTTGTTGGTGTTTTAAATCAGTATCAAGAATAATGAGTAACTCGATTAGGAAACGTGTTCCAAATTTTACATTGGCTGAAAATGAATTATTGACTGATTTAGTTCGTAAATATTCCCATGTGCTTGAATCTAAAAAAACGGATGTTGTGAACAATAAGTTAAAAGATGAAACCTGGAACAAATTAGCGCAAGACTTTAATAGCTCATCGTTAATTTGTATGAGAGACGCCAAGACTTTGAGGGCTAAGTATGAAAACATCAAGAAAATTTTAAAAAAGAAATATAGCTCTTACCGTAGGAGTTTATACGGCACTGGTGGTGGACCACCTCAAGAATTAAAATTCAATAATCAAGAAGAGATTATATTCGATCTAATAGCACCTAGCATTGAAGGGTTACCGGCAAGATATGACAGTGATGAGGTAAATACGTGTCTAGAGCACTTTTTACAATTTGACTACATATATATTAGCTAGCTAGTGTCTTGACAAATGTTTTTATTTTTCTGTTTATAGATATCACAGGTGTCAGTAGATGCAGATTTATCAATAAATATTATTTCTCCAGAGCCTGAAATGCCTCACATAAGTATAAGCACTTCAGAAGTTGTTCTTAATCAGAATCTAAAGAACCATACAGTAAAGGTAAACAAATTAAATTTCTTTGTGGTATGAAAATCACTTAACTGGGTCCATAATGTTTTATTTTCATGTTGACATTTATATATATGTGATTTTTATTTATTTCTCTTTTTATATTTACAAATTTGGCAATACTGTGTGTGTTAATATCATGTTGATCACTCCATACTTTTCTTTTCACATAATTACCATCTTTATGTATATGTTACATAGTTGCAAGTAGGAGTAAAGCGAGTGCTTGTATGAATACATACTAAAACTAATAAATATAATGTCTTAAAGGGCAATCAAAAGTAAAAACACTAGACTAATATGATAATGTTAATGATCTATCTACCTATGTCAAGACTAGAGGATATTTTATATCATGGCAAGGGAATAAAAGTGCTTTAAGATCATAAGTAAATTTAAAGGTCTACTAATGACAGTGTGTATTCATTGTTATAGGCTGAAGAACTAAAAGAAACACCTCAAAAGTTTCTACAGCGTAAGAGGAAAGCAGCGCCCCTCTCCAGAAATCCAAATAAATTCAATAAAACTATGGATGATTATTGTTCACTAGCTAAAAAGAAAGTTCAATTGGTTGATACTCAAATAAAATGTTGTGAAGAAGAACATGAGTTGAGGAAGGAACTTCTTAAGTTAGAAATAGAAATAAAAAAAAACTCTGGCTGAAAATAAATAATCATTATGTACCATATTTCTTTCTTTTTATTTCATCCGGCTAGGTACTTCAGTTAAAGAAAAAGCAAACTTGAAGTTACATCTGTCCTCATTACACTCGGTGAAATTTGGAAATGGGTTTTTTTACATAATGAAGTGGTAGATATAATACATAATTGTGGATAATAAATAGGTTTTTTTTGTAGTAAGTTTCAATTTACCTTAAATTATGGATTCTAGTCTCTTGAGAGCTTGGTCAAGTAAATTTTTAATTAACAATCATTATATATGTATATATAGGTTCTTATCTGAAATTGTGTAAAGGATAAAGTAAATAAAAAAGCTGAATTTGGCAAGTCTTTTTCATATAAACATTCACAAATTATAAAAATAACTGTTAATTAACACCCGTCTGTTATTTAATTCATTGATATTGTCAGTACTACTTTCAACCAATGTATGGTGACTTGACAGGTCTACAAAATGCTCCACATCAGCACTTAAAGTGGGCAAGTCATCTTCATTATCTAGACACAAATTATGAAGGATTGCTGTAGCTATAATAATATTTTGTGCTAACTCAACTTTTACTTTAATACCCAGTGAAAGCACTGGGAATCGTCGCTTCCATACACCAAAACATCTCTCGATACAGTTCCTTGTTCGTATGTGAGATTCATTATACAGTTTCTCTTGATTACTGACAGGATTTTGGAGAGGCGTAAGAAGGTAATTTTTCAAAGGATAACCTGCATCTCCTAAAATAACACATTGTTCCAATCGGTTTGATTCAAATAAAGCACAGAGACTGCTGTTGTGAAAAATTGTACTGTCATGAGTAGCACCTGGCCATCTAGCTATTATATCCATAAACTTAAGATTCGCAGAACATAAAGCTTGTGTGTTGATGGAGAAGTATCCCTTTCTATTTCTATAGATTTCTGCAGTATTTCCTCCCGGAGATTGTAAACGTATATGTGTGCAATCAAGAGCACCATACACTCGGGGAAACCTAGCAATATTATAAAAGTCTTGAAAATTTTTAGATATTTGCTCTCTTGTCAAAGCAAGTTTTATAAATTCTCTCCTCTATGAAGCAATAGCTTGAGTAACCCTTTTTATAACTCTGCCGGCTGTTGTTTGATGCACACCACTAAAATCCCCTGAAGTGATTTGCATACACCCAGTTGCAAAAAATCTTAATGTTAACAACAACTGATTACGAGCAGAAAGGCCATTATTTCTGAAACAAAAGAATTTAGATTAAGTATCTATAATGGGAACCACTGATTTTATTAACAATTTGGGTTAATTCCCTACTTGCTTTTGGTAAATTTTTGGTAGGATGTAACAATTTATCTAACAGAAATACAACACATAAGTATAAACAAAAAACGTACATACCGTGTAGTAATGTAGGATAACTTATTTTCGATTTTATTTAATATAAATGTGGATGTAACTTTAGAAACTCTGAAACGTCGCATAAATTCAACATCATCCCATTTGTTATAATTGTCTTCTCTTGGTCTCACAACGTACGGTCTAGTAAAATGTATATTAATTTCATTTAACATATTCAGAGTTTCTTCATCGGAATCAGAATCACTGTAACCACTTTGATAAATATTCATAGTAAATATTCGGTAGGTTCCAACAGAAACTTTAACAGCTGGCGTAACAGACAATAACAACGGCCATTTTGAAATAAAACCATACGTTGCAGTTTAACCTACCACGATCGACTGTTTAAAGTAATTTATCGTTTAAGCTTGCAATCTATGTTAATCGACTGTTGATCTTACGAAAATTATGCGATACAGTGGTTTAACCTGGTATCAGAGTTTAAACTGCATTTGATCTTACGGCCCTAAGTTCTGAAGGACATAAGCAGCTTCATCTTCGAGGTATGAACATAAATAATAGAACTTATGAATTTGTTTAAATTTAAGCGTATCGAAGATGAGAACGTGTCATAAAACTCAAACCACTTAAAAAATGCGCCACCAAAATTACTCATTTTAATCGGTGGTAATTTAAAACCCGTTCTATCACGATGGTCAGCTCAGCACGAGTGATTTGCAAATAAAATGGTCTGATTAGAAATTTTGTCATCAGCAGCACTGGTTTCAGACAACTTTAAAATGTTTTGAGCAGTTGCAGTTTTATTTTCAATTAAATCTCTGTCCTCTAATTCAGTTAATAAATTTTCTTCATTAAAAACCACTATGTGAGATTGCACCTGATCAAAACGTGTACAGGTGGTCCGAAAATTTATTGAATTTACGATTAATTAATGATGTCACTGTTGTAAGTGCGAAACATATTCTTTATACTTCTTGAACGATTTGATCTCCTGTTCATATTCCTTTATCTTGTCAGATCATAATTGTACGAATTATTGGATAAACTCGACTAAAGCCTTTACCTCCAAGACTTCGGACTCCATAGATATAATTTCCGTGAGTTTATTTTGAATGGACTTGAGCGATGAATTTGTAGCGACGGAAGTGATGCAGTTTGTGTTGACAGTCATCTAATCTCCTGAAGTATACCTTCCGTATCAGTATAAGTTGTCGGCTTGACTACACGGGTCAACATGAAATTTGACTTTGATTGCAAAGCATTAAATTTCGGTAGTTTAGGTCGTAATAAGACGGAAAAAAAATATATGGCATGAAAAACTTTGCTTTTGTGCTTAGAAGACTGATTGGACGAAATTTTTAAAAATCTCGGATTTTAATTTTTGATTGAAAATAAAACTATTGAAATAAAAATGTTTATTATTTTTATTAAGTTTTACTATCAAATTAGCTTACAGAAAAGTGGAAAATAACTTAAAAGTGCACACTTTTACTTTTTCTTTTATGTTCATAGCTACTTTCTCTCAATAAACCCCAAATATAGTCGCCCATCATGTTTTCATTGTATTGGCCTTGATAGCGTTGTTCAAAATTCATGATGTCCTGATGGAAACGTTCTCCTTGCTCTTCGGAATAGGCTCCCATATTGTTTTTAAATTTATCCAAATGAGCATGCAGCATATGTACTTTTAATGACATCCTGCAGCCCATGGCCTTAAAATTTGTAAGCATATCCTCAACCAACTTTTCGTAGTTTTCAGCTTTAATATTTCCTAAAAATCCAGAAACTACTGCTTTAAAACTGTTCCAACTTGCTTTTTGAGTGCGATTCAGCAACGTTGGAAATTTTTCATCGGCGAAAATCTGTCTTATTTGCGGACCAACAAAAACCCCAGCTTTAACCTTTGCTTCCGATAACTTCGGAAAAAAAATTTTTAAGTATCCAAAAGCTTCTGAAGTTTCATCCAGTTTTTTTAACAAATTGTTTCATCAACCCTAACTTAATGTGCAAAGGCGGCATTAACACTTTTCCGCTTCAACAATGGGCTCAAATTTGACGTTCTGTTTTCCGACACACAATTCTGTTCTTACAGGCCATGACCGTTGAATAAAGTGTTTAGAATCCGCTCTGCTATCCCACAAGCACAAATAACACGGATACTTTGTATATCCACCCTGTAGCCCCATTAAAAATCCCACCATTTTAAAATCTCCAATCAGCTCCCAGTTATACTCACGATACTTTACAGATTCAAGCAAAATTTTGACACTTTCATAATTTTCTTTAAGATGTACTGAGTGAGCAATTGGAAGAGACGGAAATTTATTTCCGTTGTGCAATAGAACTGCTTTTAAACTTTTTGTAGAGCTGTCAATGAATAAACGCCATTCGCTAGGGACACAGGGTATGCCAATTGCTTCAAACATACCTTTAATGTCATTACAAAAACAAAGTCCATCTACCTTCGTGAAAAACGTTGCAAACATTTCATGCCTAGTCCGCTGATCCGTGATCTTAACATCATCAAGCAAATTCCACTGTTTTAACCGAGAGCCTAGAAGCTCTGCTTTATTTTTTGGCAAATTTAAATCTCTAATTAGATCGTTAAAATCTTCTGAAGTAATGAGATAGTGCTTTGGTTGTTTAGGTGTAGGCAAAAACTCCTTATCGGAATTATAACTTTTATAAGAACTAAAAGATGAGCTACTTTTCTGCGATAATTTTTTTGGTGGCTCAGGTACTGGTTGTGTCAGGTCGTGAGCAATTGGAGCAGAAGAAGATTCGAGGTCAGGATATTCAATAGGTTTTGCATTTTTACTTCTACGTCTTTTACTCGGATTCACCATACAAAAGTAGCAGTCAGTAATATGGTCTTTTGGTTCTCGCCAAATCCTTGGTATTGCAAATTTCATAGACCTTTTCTCACCTCGACACTAACCTAAAAATATAAAATAAAAATTAATATGTCTATTATTTTGGATTCATCGCTTAATTAAATAAAAATTGCTTACCTTCCAAACACCTTTTATAATAACTACAAGCAACATGTGGAGCCCATGGCTCGTCTTGATTCCGTACAGGACAGTCAAAATATGCTTCATAGGCTTCACAGAGAACGTGAGATGTCTTTAGTTCATATTTCACGTCTCGAACTTTAATAAATTGACCACATATAAAACAAAATGCATCAGCACTTCGTATTTGCACTTTCGTGACGACATTTTAAGTTATTCTGGGCTTGTAAATAACACCTGATGGTTGTTTATCACTCGGGTGCCATCTAGCGGCACAGTGTAAACGTTAATACCCCACTCTCACCGCGCGGTCTTTTTAAAAATATTAAAATCAATTAAAATTTATGAAAAAATTGAAAAATGAGTATTATTATTATAACTATCACTAAAGCAAACTTTATACCGAAAAAAGGTATTTTCTTTTCGTTTTTGTGCATAACTAACTGGAAAATAATAGTATTAGAGTCGTGCTATTGGAGACTTGCTTGTACTTTGAGCTTCTCCAGTAGACTTACACGAGCTATATTTCCAAGTAGTTCTCGATCAATCATAGCGATTCTGACAGATAGAACACTGAATTCTCTATATCGTGTCTTCATTGCAGCGGTTATAGCTAAACATTACGTACAAATCCAAGTAATGAAGGTTTGAGAAACTTTGGTTAGACCAATGAGCAAATATCGGATAGTCAGGGTAATTCCGATTTTGTTGGTCGAGCGAATGGGTTGTCGCCTACCAACTGACTTATATATAAAATTGATCAGATAAATGCCGGTTGCACGAAAACCATTCACTGCAATTTCTCTTGTGTCGTGATTTTAAGATATGCATGACCAAAAAGCATAGTAGCAATACCATAATTCAATTTTCTAACAAAATGAAGCATACACTTGCATATTTCCTTATTATAGTATTTCTTAAGAACACCCATGAAAAAGCCTTATCGAACGGTTGAAATTTATGAGTTGTGCGAGGTGGGAGACTAATAGTAGTGATATGTTTTCGCGCGCCAGTTCCAAAACATCTAAATTGCGCATACAACTGTAATGCCCGTAAAGAATTAGCAATAGCGGTGAAACTCAGTTGGATTTGTTTTTTCAATAAAACATTTTTGAACCATTCGGTAAAAAAGTTGGTTTTAATCGAACCAGATTTATGAACTTGTCAATAGATCCTGGTGGCACCATCAGAATGTCTATATAATTTTTACGAAGGAATATTAACATAGGTAATACATAGACATCTAATGCACTCGTTAAGCAGCAGTGAAAGCCCCTGTATTTTTTTTCTTGTGAAATTATTAACTGTACGATTGTCAATCCAATCTCATCAACATTAAAAATTCTATCTTGCGGGTAATTCGCTTTTGTCATTTCAATTACTAATATAACAAAGAAATTTTTGACCGCTTCACGCTTAAACTCTTAAAGATGTGCATACAAAGTTTCTATTGGTCTACGTAATGATAATACGTCCTTATGTTGCCTCAAACATTTATTCACCCACGCTCGTGCTGGTACCTTCTATGCACGATCTTCGCCTCTCCAGAGGAAACGCAGGCTATCTCGATCCTGTTCGCGTATTCTGATTTGTAGGAACATCTCCTTGATGTCGGCGAACACTGCAACTGCCTCTGCCGGAACCTCAACAGGACTCCGAACAGGGACTGCAGTAGATCGGGCCACGGGAGCAGCGCGTCGTTGAGGCTCGTCCCCTCATAGCGTGAGGCTGCGTCGAAGACAATGCGAATCATCAGGCGAAATGCGGCTGGTAGAATGTCCTCCCTTGTGTTGTACTGGATTTTTCTTCTTCGGCATATCCGCTGTCCAGGAGATGCTGGATCTGTTTACCATATTCTTTCTTTAATACGACGTCCCGGCCGAGCTTCTTCTCGATGCCCTTCAAACGGTGGTGAGCCAGGATGTAGTTGTTTGGTAGCCCCTCGTTGTCGGACTTCCATAGCAGCCCCGACTCGAACCTCCCATTGGGTAGTCGCTTCGATGTGCTCTCTAAAATCTTGAGAGCCCTATCATCCGCGTCGATGCTGGGGCGCCGCTGCTGTATGCCTATTGATTCCAGATAGAAGTGTTTCTTCATTAACTCTTCCATGTTTGATTCTTCAATTGATTGTCGGCAATGGTTGATGAACTTCATTGGCGACATGTTCTTTGATATGATAAAGTTTTCGCGCAATTCTCTGTCTTTGTTTCCAAGAACTCTATGTCAGAGTCAAACAGATTGTAAAAACGAGTCAGATAATTTCTTTTTGATAGCCAACGCAATTCTGTGTGAAAGATCAATCTGTTGAAATCTTCATCATTAATCAATGTATACAGCAAGCACATCAGGAATTTCCTTTTTTAAGTATGATATGAAGCCTTTTTGACACTCCGTCATAGCTGGAGCACCATCTGTAGCAGTTGATAATATATATTCTTCAACGGAATTTCTTTTTCATCACAAAACTTTTCCAGTGTTTTAAATACGGTTTCTCCTTTCGTGTCCGTCTCTAAATTTCTAGCAAATAAAAGTTCTTGACATATTTTTTCATCTTTAATAAATCTCACGTAAGACAACAACAGTGCTTCATTAGTTGGTAAAGTAGATTCATCTAGCTGAATTGAAAATTTACTTGTCTTTTTCAGCCATTTCATCGAATTATATCTGCCGCCTGTTTATGCAGCACAGTAGTTATAACTTCTTTATCTCTGGCAAAATTAACATTTGTCCGATGGTGTGTGGTTTACCTGTTTGAGCAATTAACAGAGAGATATTGTATGAAGCTCGAAGTCTGTCTTCGTCTTCCTTAGCAGCCATGGAAAAAAGTTTCCATACACTTGACTGAGCATTATACTTTTCCAGATCTTGAAAATAGGCTAAATTTTTGTCCTTCTTATCCAGATGCATTTTATTCAAATGATGATTGCGTACGGTATGCGGGTTATCCTACGAAATCTATGTTAAGTATTTTAAGTTTTTATAACATCATACAGGTTAGAAATATAAACTAATTATTCGTTATTGTTTAGTAGGTGGGTTTTAATTTTAGAGAAATTTAAAATACTATATAAAGTAAATGAATTTATAAATTACTAGCCTCTGCCTGAGACTTCGTTCACGTGGAATACATACACTAAGACGCAGCAGTTCTCAAAAGGAAAAAACATTCCCGTTTTTGAAATATTTTTCATCTGTGCTCCACTCCTATTGGTCTTAGCATGATGATATATAGCCTATAACCATTCTCGATGAATGAGTTATTTAGCACTGAAAGAATTATTCAGATCGGACCAGTAGTTCCTGAGATTACCGCCTACAACGTCACAACATCACGTCACAAACTTTATCTCTTTATAATATTAGTATAGATATATCGCCCTCCTAACCCACATCAACGCATCCCAAAGGGGCATCATTGCCCAGTTTGAGTAAAACTGGCGTAGACTGTCGAGGTGGTATCACCGTCCTTCTTAAGGGCCGCAAAGAAAACGCCTCCTGGGCGTTCCTCGCGATCCGGGGTGAATTTGGCTGCTTCCGGGCGCAGCCCTGTCTATCTCAGGGCGGCTTTATTTTCCCTAGGTCGATACTACCGGATAGCCCCTTAATGGTTACCTTAAGCAGCTGTTGCTCCTGGAGAGAGTAGGAGTACCATTAGAATCCCTCCGACTTTTCGACTTCGGGCCTGATTTTCTTGCCCTCTGATCCTGCTTCCCAGACACGCAGGAAGAGCGTAATCCAGTTTATCATACCTTCCGAGAAGATGTCTTTGCCGATTAAGTAGGCTCCTAGCGTTCATATCGCTCTGGTACCTGTCTAGGGCCATTGAGCAGCGTATAGAAGGCGTCTGGGCATCCTGCTTCTCGTCGGGGGTTGCAGGGGGAGATCTAACTACTGTAGGCGTCGATGTTCCGGGTTGAGAGCGGGGCGTCGTCGTGTAGACAATCTCGAGGTCTGTAAGCGTGCGTGGGGTCGTCAGCAGTGCAGGTCGGAGTTCCTATGCATTCGGGTGGTCGTGGGTGTAGGAGTCCAAGGTTGGCCCTGGGAAGGGCCTTTCTTCCGGTAACTTCCCGGCGTTGCCATGGCAACCGGGGTGGCGTTAGTTTGCACACCACCCGGTGGGTTCCGCTTCGGGCGTTGCAAGCGAGAAGAGAGTGTGGCTTTGCATCTGCGTTCGCGTTAGACCGCTCCACGTAGGCGGTGTGGGCGTTCTCTGCGTCGACACGGCCAGCGCCGCCCCTTCTTTATGCCGTTGAAGTATTAACGACCCGTCACTTCATTTATTTTCAACAGTATACTACCCGACATTTCATTTATTTCTAACAATATACATATATATGCCTAAAAAGTCCTTAACTTCGAATATACATATAATTACCCCTTATTTTCTCCTATCTCTGTACTATAAGGGGTAACAATGTAGTTAAGATTTGACAGGTAAACTTTATTCTTTCACAGATTTTTTTACAATATTGGTAACATAATGATTGAATTTTATATGTATATTTGCACCAAGTATAAATAAATAAATTGGTGATTCAAGACGTTTGACGATTTCTACTTCGTGATTTGTATTAAAAAAGCTGTAAGTCTAATACGATAGCAAAAATAGTCCTTATATATTGATTAATATTCTTCTTAGAGGATTTTGGTGACCACATCTTGTATGTTTGAAAAGCACTGTATTAGAGTATGAAACATTAAACAAACGTTAAACATCTTTTGTTGCTGAAAACTTCTCTGCTAAGTGTAGTATAAGTCACAACATACTGTATATTGTAACACCTGTATATCTATACATATAATAAACGGATTGTGTTATCAGAGTGTTTCTCTTAAATATAAACCAGTGGCGACGAGGATGGGATCCATTCTGTGTTTAAATCAGTACATAGAGTGTATTAAAGTAATATTTGAGTGCAAAAATGTCAATTGGTGTAATCAAAGAGTTTGATTTGAGACAAGGTAACTGGACGTCATACATTGACCGTTTGAAAATGTATTTCAAGGCAAATAGTATTAAGGACGAGTTACAATTGCCTACACTAATATCAGTTGTGGGCGATCAAACATATGAACTTTTTGTAAATCTGGCAAGTCCTAATAATCCAAACGAATCTGTCATCCACCGAAGCGTTACGGAATAGATTCAGAGTAATCAGTAATTTACTTATACATACATATTCTACGTACATTATTTACCATACTCGTATTTGTTTTAGGTTATAAGATATCCGGTAATGTTATGTTATAAAATAGTTGGTGAGGTGTAGTATAAGTAACAACATACTGTATATTGTAACACCTGTATAAACTGTTTTTGATTCTTCAATACTATAAAGTAATCTCGAATTTATTAGAGGAATGAACTTTCCAACACCCTGATAATATACAATTCTATTGATGAATATATCTGTAAGATTTAAATTTTATACTCTTTAAATTCTGCGAAGAACTCTTCGCCGCGTGGATCCAATTTGTAGCTGGTTACTAATATCTCATTGGTTCATCTTTCCTCTCTTTTAATCGATAAAGAGTTGTTAAAATGATTGCTTTAGAGTTAGCAGCAGACATTCTTAAACTGTGTAGTGATCGTTTTGCCCCTTTATACAGTCGCTAAAAATTTCAACTTTCGAATCAAGAAAAGATTGATCAGTTTTGTCTCCCATTTTATATCTCTAACATATATCTTCTTTCTAATATCTTTATCATTACCCTCCTTATTATTTTTACTGTTGTTCTTATTCTTCTCATCTCTATCATTTTTGGAATTGGAAGCATTTCTAATTTTTCGCTCTAATTTTTCAGGTTCAGCCTTAAATAAACTTAAGATCATCAACATCAGTTTGCATAAAATGTTTTGGACCAGAAGGTCCAGAAACAGTTTCAATATTGCTTACGCTAATACGATGAATAAGATCACTTCAATTACCCTTTCTTACGAATGGATTTTTATAATCTTTGCTATAAGGAAGAGGAGTGTATACACCTGCATTAAGATTAGATAATAACTCTTCTATTCGAGGTAGAGGAAATTTGTCGACCAGTAAAACGGGATTTAATGTCACCTTGAAATCAGCACAGACACGTAATATAAATAAGATATAGAATAAGAAATGAGTTATTTTCTTCTTTAATATGTAACCATTCTTTGCATGAATTCTGTGTACCACTAGGGAGTCGGCTCGTCTATAATATCCGCAGGAACTCCCGGACCGGATAGATTGTGGAGGCGACGATAAAATTGCGAGGGTTTACGGTCGCCTAACACCTGATGCATCAGGAGTTGCTTAACCTTCTTTCATCTGCTTGCAGAAAAACTCTTTATAAGTTCGTGTTTTAGTTTTTCGTATCTGTTAGCGTCTGGAGAATGCATGATTATATCTTCCACTTCCATTACACACACTGAGGATCCAAGTGTCTCATAACGTAATAATTTTTTTAAGCTAAATCTAAATAAATTACCTTTACTAAGAAAATGAATTACCTATTTTTAATTACAATTTAGAAGGAACGACATTCGTTAGGAGACCTAGGAAAACTAATGGATTCAAAACTGCATTTTGATATTCATATTAATCTTCTTATTTACTGCCCAAAAATTAAAAAAAAAATGTATATTTAATCTGTTAGCCTTCGCACAGTACTTTGGTAAGCCTAGCTACACTGGTCTGCAGCAAATACAATGCACCTCGTACATTGTACTGCTACATCACCTTGATGATTCACCAACACAAATTGCTACGATCCGGTCAAAACACTGCGATAAAATGCGATTTCGGACGTAACGGCTTTTCACACACACACACAAACACACACACACGTAAGTAACACATGACAGCTGTGTTTTGCTACTGAATAAGTATTAAACATAATTGATGATGAAACACATTGTCTATCCTGGGTTTGTCATTTACGTAGCTTCATGATTGTTTCATAATTTTTCAGCTACGGTTGCCGGGTGCGGTGCTTTATGGAAGCAAATTTTCTCCTTAATCTTCGTGTAGCTGTTAACAAACTGGTTTTCCTCTTTTGGCTTCATAAAGCTTAAAGGTATCTTGGACCCGAAGGTCGAGTGGGAGCAAGCCCGCAAGCACTGTGGCAGAGTTTTGTGAAATAGTTCTGTATAAACCCGTATTTATTTTTCGTTCTTACGTTCTTATTTTTCCCACGACGTCCTCTCCTCACTCGCGTTTTTTCTATCTGGGATGATATTATTATTGAGTGGAGCGTCTGCGGCGTTAAAATATTATGTTTAGGAGCTTTTGATATCTGTCTTTCAGAAATTATTACACATGCTTAAGATCTCTCCTTTTCTATTAACATCTTTCTTACCTCTTCCGCGACATACGAATGTACCGCGCGCCGCCAGAACCAAGATTGAGTAAACGGCCTCTCTCGCAATCTTCTCGCTCCGTTAGTACGGTGCGGGGGTACCGAACCAGGGCGTACCCTATATCGGTAGTACTTTGTCGACACCCTATCCGGGTGTGTCTATAAGTGAAGGATTTTAACTCTTCCTATGGGTCCTTGGGGCACGCCTCCTTCACTCTGTTGAGCGAATGAGCGTTCGTGCTTGTAGTTTTTTCTTCTTGATTCCGCTTGTTCTGTATATGTTTTGGCTCTCTGCGTTTTCAGGACTTATAATGTCAGGGGTTCTGGCATGTAACAGTGCAACGTCGTGGAGGTGGACATGCACCGATGAATCCGCTCTTCAAAATAAATTCGTGGCAAGGCTGCTAATGAAGCTATCCAGGCTCTCTACTCACAGATCGCGTGCGATCGTTGCATTCCTCACGTATCGTGGGGTCCCGACAATCGTTTTCAGCGTCTGGCTTTGTTGGGTTCGTAATCTGCGTTTAAAAGGTTCTGACACGCAACAGAACCAAGCCGGGGCTGCGCACGTGAGGCGTGACCTCGCGTAAGTCTTATAGAGTCCTAGCTTAGTGCGATACGGTAGTTTTGAAGTGAATACCGGATACCGGACACAGCAGTCAGCACTCTCCTCGCCACCTTCGCCCGCGTGACCATGTCTTCAACGTCTGTCTTGAATGTCAGTTTTCTATCAACAGTGACCCCAAGGTACTTTACTTCGCTCCTCCACAGCAAAGTGTGACCCTGGAGCGTCAGAGGGTGTGTCAAGTTTTTCGAGTGTCTAATCTGTTTACGTCTTCCCGACGTTAACAGATAGCCGCCATTTTCCAAGCCAGTCGGG